>OY747721.1:1500000-1720448 GCA_963556495.2 Valencia hispanica | reverse complement strand
TTTTCGGCGTCATAGGTCAGTATGTCAATTTGACTTAATTTTGGACATCATAGGTCAACGTATGTTATTTTGACTTGATTATAGACGTCATAGGTTAGCATGTCGTTTTGAGCTCATTTTCGACGTCATAGGTTAGCATGTAGTTTTGAGAACCTTTTTGGACTTCATAGGTTAGCATGTCCTTTTGAGCTCATTCTCGACGTCATAGGTTAGCATTTCGTTTTGAACTCTTTTTCGACGTCATAGGTCAGTATCTCAATTTGACTTTATTTTGGACATCATAGGTCAACGTATGTTGTTTTGACTTGATTATAGACGTCATAGGTTAGCATGTTGTTTTGAGCTCATTTTCGACATCATAGGTTAACGTATGTCGTTTTGACTGGATTATAGACGTCATAGGTTAGCATGTCGTTTTGAACTCATTTTCAACGTCATAGATTAGCATGTAGTTTTGAGAACCTTTTTGGACGTCATAGGTTAGCATGTCCTTTTGAGCTCATTCTTTACGTCATAGGTTAGCGTTCCGTTTGGAACTCTTTTCGGCGTCATAGGTCAGTATGTCAATTTGACTTAATTTTGGACATCATAGGTCAACGTATGTTATTTTGACTTGATTATAGACGCCATAGGTTAGCATGTCGTTTTGAACTCATTTTCAACGTCATAGGTTAGCATTTAGTTTTGAGAACCTTTTTGGACTTCATAGGTTAGCATGTCCTTTTGAGCTCATTCTCGACGTCATAGGTTAGCATTTCGTTTTGAACTCTTTTTCGACGTCATAGGTCAGTATGTCAATTTGACTTTATTTTGGACATCATAGGTCAACGTATGTTGTTTTGACTTGATTATAGACGTCATAGGTTAGCATGTTGTTTTGAGCTTATTTTCGACATCATAGGTTAACGTATGTCGTTTTGACTGGATTATAGACGTCATAGGTTAGCATGTCGTTTTGAACTCATTTTCAACGTCATAGATTAGCATGTAGTTTTGAGAACCTTTTTGGACATCATAGGTTAGCATGTCCTTTTTAGCTCATTCTTGACGTCATAGGTTAGCGTTCCGTTTTGAACTCTTTTCAACGTCATAGGTCAGTATGTCAATTTGATTTTATTTTGGACATCATAGGTCAACGTATGTTATTTTGACTTGATTATAGACGCCATAGGTTAGCATGTCGTTTTGAATTCATTTTTGACATCATAGGTTAGCATGTCGTTTTGAGCTCATTTTTTACGTCATAGGTTAGCATATCGTTTTGAACTCTTTTCGACGTCATAGGTTAGTATGTCGATTTGACTTTATTTTGGACATCATAGGTCAACGTATGTTGTTTTGACTTGAATATAGACGTCATAGGTTAGCATGTCGTTTTGAGCTCATTTTCAACGTCATAGGTTAGCATGTCGTTTTGAGCTCATTTTCGACATCATAGGTTAACGTATGTCGTTTTGACTGGATTATAGACGTCATAGGTTAGCATGTCGTTTTGAACTCATTTTCAACGTCATAGATTAGCATGTAGTTTTGAGAACCTTTTTGGACGTCATAGGTTAGCATGTCCTTTTGAGCTCATTCTTTACGTCATAGGTTAGCGTTCCGTTTGGAACTCTTTTCGGCGTCATAGGTCAGTATGTCAATTTGACTTAATTTTGGACATCATAGGTCAACGTATGTTATTTTGACTTGATTATAGACGCCATAGGTTAGCATGTCGTTTTGAACTCATTTTCAACGTCATAGGTTAGCATTTAGTTTTGAGAACCTTTTTGGACTTCATAGGTTAGCATGTCCTTTTGAGCTCATTCTCGACGTCATAGGTTAGCATTTCGTTTTGAACTCTTTTTCGACGTCATAGGTCAGTATGTCAATTTGACTTTATTTTGGACATCATAGGTCAACGTATGTTGTTTTGACTTGATTATAGACGTCATAGGTTAGCATGCTGTTTTGAGCTTATTTTCGACATCATAGGTTAACGTATGTCGTTTTGACTGGATTATAGGCGTCATAGGTTAGCATGTCGTTTTGAACTCATTTTCAACGTCATAGATTAGCATGTAGTTTTGAGAACCTTTTTGGACATCATAGGTTAGCATGTCCTTTTTAGCTCATTCTTGACGTCATAGGTTAGCGTTCCGTTTTGAACTCATTTTCAACGTCATAGGTCAGTATGTCAATTTGATTTTATTTTGGACATCATAGGTCAACGTATGTTATTTTGACTTGATTATAGACGCCATAGGTTAGCATGTCGTTTTGAATTCATTTTTGACATCATAGGTTAGCATGTCGTTTTGAGCTCATTTTTTACGTCATAGGTTAGCATATCGTTTTGAACTCTTTTCGACGTCATAGGTTAGTATGTCGATTTGACTTTATTTTGGACATCATAGGTCAACGTATGTTGTTTTGACTTGAATATAGACGTCATAGGTTAGCATGTCGTTTTGAGCTCATTTTCGACGTCATAGGTTAGCATGTCGTTTTGAGCTCATTTTCGACATCATAGGTTAACGTATGTCGTTTTGACTGGATTATAGACGTCATAGGTTAGCATGTCGTTTTGAACTCATTTTCGACGTCATAGGTTAGCATGTAGTTTTGAGAACCTTTTTGGACGTCATAGGTTAGCATGTCCTTTTGAGCTCATTCTTTACGTCATAGGTTAGCGTTCCGTTTGGAACTCTTTTCGGCGTCATAGGTCAGTATGTCAATTTGACTTAATTTTGGACATCATAGGTCAACGTATGTTGTTTTGATTTGATTATAGACGTCATAGGTTAGCATGTCGTTTTGAACTCATTTTCAACGTCATAGGTTAGCATTTAGTTTTGAGAACCTTTTTGGACTTCATAGGTTAGCATGTCCTTTTGAGCTCATTCTCGACGTCATAGGTTAGCATTTCGTTTTGAACTCTTTTTCGACGTCATAGGTCAGTATGTCAATTTGACTTTATTTTGGACATCATAGGTCAACGTATGTTGTTTTGACTTGATTATAGACGTCATAGGTTAGCATGCTGTTTTGAGCTTATTTTCGACATCATAGGTTAACGTATGTCGTTTTGACTGGATTATAGACGTCATAGGTTAGCATGTCGTTTTGAACTCATTTTCAACGTCATAGATTAGCATGTAGTTTTGAGAACCTTTTTGGACGTCATAGGTTAGCATGTCCTTTTGAGCTCATTCTTTACGTCATAGGTTAGCGTTCCGTTTGGAACTCTTTTCGGCGTCATAGGTCAGTATGTCAATTTGACTTAATTTTGGACATCATAGGTCAACGTATGTTATTTTGACTTGATTATAGACGCCATAGGTTAGCATGTCGTTTTGAACTCATTTTCAACGTCATAGGTTAGCATTTAGTTTTGAGAACCTTTTTGGACTTCATAGGTTAGCATGTCCTTTTGAGCTCATTCTCGACGTCATAGGTTAGCATTTCGTTTTGAACTCTTTTTCGACGTCATAGGTCAGTATGTCAATTTGACTTTATTTTGGACATCATAGGTCAACGTATGTTGTTTTGACTTGATTATAGACGTCATAGGTTAGCATGCTGTTTTGAGCTTATTTTCGACATCATAGGTTAACGTATGTCGTTTTGACTTGATTATAGACGTCATAGGTTAGCATGTCGTTTTGAACTCATTTTCGACGTCATAGATTAGCATGTAGTTTTGAGAACCTTTTTGGACATCATAGGTTAGCATGTCCTTTTTAGCTCATTCTTGACGTCATAGGTTAGCGTTCCGTTTTGAACTCTTTTCAACGTCATAGGTCAGTATGTCAATTTTTATTTTATTTTGGACATCATAGGTCAACGTATGTTATTTTGACTTGATTATAGACGTCATAGGTTAGCATGTCGTTTTGAATTCATTTTTGACATCATAGGTTAGCATGTCGTTTTGAGCTCATTTTCAACGTCATAGGTTAGCATGTCGTTTTGAACTCATTTTCGACGTCATAGGTTAGTATGTCGATTTGACTTTATTTTCGACATCATAGGTTAACGTATGTTGTTTTAACTGGATCATAGACGTCATAGGTTAGCATGTCGTTTTGAAACCATTTTCGACGTCATAGGTTAGCATGTCGTTTTGAGCTCATTTTCGACATCATAGGTTAACGTATGTCGTTTTGACTTGATTATAGACGTCATAGCTTATCATGTCGTTTTGAACTCATTTTCAACGTCATAGATTAGCATGTAGTTTTGAGAACCTTTTTGGACGTCATAGGTTAGCATGTCCTTTTGAGCTCATTCTTTACGTCATAGGTTAGCGTTCCGTTTGGAACTCTTTTCGGCGTCATAGGTCAGTATGTCAATTTGACTTAATTTTGGACATCATAGGTCAACGTATGTTATTTTGACTTGATTATAGACGCCATAGGTTAGCATGTCGTTTTGAACTCATTTTCAACGTCATAGGTTAGCATTTAGTTTTGAGAACCTTTTTGGACTTCATAGGTTAGCATGTCCTTTTGAGCTCATTCTCGACGTCATAGGTTAGCATTTCGTTTTGAACTCTTTTTCGACGTCATAGGTCAGTATGTCAATTTGACTTTATTTTGGACATCATAGGTCAACGTATGTTGTTTTGACTTGATTATAGACGTCATAGGTTAGCATGCTGTTTTGAGCTTATTTTCGACATCATAGGTTAACGTATGTCGTTTTGACTGGATTATAGACGTCATAGGTTAGCATGTCGTTTTGAACTCATTTTCAACGTCATAGATTAGCATGTAGTTTTGAGAACCTTTTTGGACATCATAGGTTAGCATGTCCTTTTTAGCTCATTCTTGACGTCATAGGTTAGCGTTCCGTTTTGAACTCTTTTCAACGTCATAGGTCAGTATGTCAATTTGATTTTATTTTGGACATCATAGGTCAACGTATGTTATTTTGACTTGATTATAGACGCCATAGGTTAGCATGTCGTTTTGAATTCATTTTTGACATCATAGGTTAGCATGTCGTTTTGAGCTCATTTTTTACGTCATAGGTTAGCATATCGTTTTGAACTCTTTTCGACGTCATAGGTTAGTATGTCGATTTGACTTTATTTTGGACATCATAGGTCAACGTATGTTGTTTTGACTTGAATATAGACGTCATAGGTTAGCATGTCGTTTTGAGCTCATTTTCAACGTCATAGGTTAGCATGTCGTTTTGAGCTCATTTTCGACATCATAGGTTAACGTATGTCGTTTTGACTGGATTATAGACGTCATAGGTTAGCATGTCGTTTTGAACTCATTTTCAACGTCATAGATTAGCATGTAGTTTTGAGAACCTTTTTGGACGTCATAGGTTAGCATGTCCTTTTGAGCTCATTCTCGACGTCATAGGTTAGCATTTCGTTTTGAACTCTTTTTCGACGTCATAGGTCAGTATCTCAATTTGACTTTATTTTGGACATCATAGGTCAACGTATGTCGTTTTGACTGGATTATAGACGTCATAGGTTAGCATGTCGTTTTGAACTCATTTTCAACGTCATAGATTAGCATGTAGTTTTAAGAACCTTTTTGGACATCATAGGTTAGCATGTCCTTTTTAGCTCATTCTTGACGTCATAGGTTAGCGTTCCGTTTTGAACTCTTTTCAACGTCATAGGTCAGTATGTCAATTTGATTTTATTTTGGACATCATAGGTCAACGCATGTTATTTTGACTTGATTATAGACGCCATAGGTTAGCATGTCGTTTTGAGCTCATTTTCAACGTCATAGGTTAGCATGTAGTTTTGAGAACCTTTTTGGACGTCATAGGTTAGCATGTCCTTTTGAGCTCATTCTCGACGTCATAGGTTAGCATTTCGTTTTGAACTCTTTTCGACGTCATAGGTCAGTATCTCAATTTGACTTTATTTTGGACATCATAGGTCAACGTATGTTGTTTTGACTTGATTATAGACGTCATAGGTTAGTATGTCGATTTGACTGTATTTTGGACATCATAGGTCAACGTATGTTGTTTTGACTTGATTATAGACGTCATAGGTTAGCATGTCGTTTTGAGCTCATTTTCAACGTCATAGGTTAGCATGTTGTTTTGAGCTCATTTTCGACATCATAGGTTAACGTATGCCGTTTTGACTGGATTATAGACGTCATAGGTTAGCATGTCGTTTTGAACTCATTTTCAACGTCATAGGTTAGCGTTCCGTTTTGAACTCTTTTCGGCGTCATAGGTCAGTATGTCAATTTGACTTAATTTTGGACATCATAAGTCAACGTATATTATTTTGACTTCATTATAGACGCCATAGGTTAGCATGTCGTTTTGAACTCATTTTCAACGTCATAGGTTAGCATTTAGTTTTGAGAACCTTTTTGGACTTCATAGGTTAGCATGTCCTTTTGAGCTCATTCTCGACGTCATAGGTTAGCATTTCGTTTTGAACTCTTTTCGACGTCATAGGTCAGTATTTCAATTTGACTTTATTTTGGACATCATAGGTCAACGTATGTTGTTTTGACTTGATTATAGACGTCATAGGTTAGCATGTTGTTTTGAGCTTATTTTCGACATCATAGGTTAACGTATGTCGTTTTGACTGGATTATAGACGTCATAGGTTAGCATGTCGTTTTGAACTCATTTTCAACGTCATAGATTAGCATGTAGTTTTGAGAACCTTTTTGGACATCATAGGTTAGCATGTCCTTTTTAGCTCATTCTTGACGTCATAGGTTAGCGTTCCGTTTTGAACTCTTTTCAACGTCATAGGTCAGTATGTCAATTTAATTTTATTTTGGACATCATAGGTCAACGTATGTTATTTTGACTTGATTTTAGACGCCATAGGTTAGCATGTCGTTTTGAATTCATTTTTGACATCATAGGTTAGCATGTCGTTTTGAGCTCATTTTTTACGTCATAGGTTAGCATATCGTTTTGAACTCTTTTCGACGTCATAGGTTAGTATGTCGATTTGACTTTATTTTGGACATCATAGGTCAACGTATGTTGTTTTGACTTGAATATAGACGTCATAGGTTAGCATGTCATTTTGAGCTCATTTTCAACGTCATAGGTTAGCATGTCGTTTTGAGCTCATTTTCGACATCATAGGTTAACGTATGTCGTTTTGACTGGATTATAGACGTCATAGGTTAGCATGTCGTTTTGAACTCATTTTCAACGTCATAGATTAGCATGTAGTTTTGAGAACCTTTTTGGACGTCATAGGTTAGCATGTCCTTTTGAGCTCATTCTCGACGTCATAGGTTAGCATTTCGTTTTGAACTCTTTTCGACGTCATAGGTCAGTATCTCAATTTGACTTTATTTTGGACATCATAGGTCAACGTATGTCGTTTTGACTGGATTATAGACGTCATAGGTTAGCATGTCGTTTTGAACTCATTTTCAACGTCATAGATTAGCATGTAGTTTTGAGAACCTTTTTGGACATCATAGGTTAGCATGTCCTTTTTAGCTCATTCTTGACGTCATAGGTTAGCGTTCCGTTTTGAACTCTTTTCAACGTCATAGGTCAGTATGTCAATTTGATTTTATTTTGGACATCATAGGTCAACGTATGTTATTTTGACTTGATTATAGACGCCATAGGTTAGCATGTCGTTTTGAATTCATTTTTGACATCATAGGTTAGCATGTCGTTTTGAGCTCATTTTTTACGTCATAGGTTAGCATATCGTTTTGAACTCTTTTCGACGTCATAGGTTAGTATGTCGATTTGACTTTATTTTGGACATCATAGGTCAACGTATGTTGTTTTGACTTGAATATAGACGTCATAGGTTAGCACGTCGTTTTGAGCTCATTTTCAACGTCATAGGTTAGCATGTCGTTTTGAGCTCATTTTCGACATCATAGGTTAACGTATGTCGTTTTGACTGGATTATAGACGTCATAGGTTAGCATGTCGTTTTGAACTCATTTTCAACGTCATAGATTAGCATGTAGTTTTGAGAACCTTTTTGGACGTCATAGGTTAGCATGTCCTTTTGAGTTCATTCTTTACGTCATAGGTTAGCGTTCCGTTTGGAACTCTTTTCGACGTCATAGGTCAGTATGTCAATTTGACTTTATTTTGGACATCATAGGTCAACGTATGTTATTTTGACTTGATTATAGACGCCATAGGTTAGCATGTCGTTTTGAACTCATTTTCAACGTCATAGGTTAGCATTTAGTTTTGAGAACCTTTTTGGACTTCATAGGTTAGCATGTCCTTTTGAGCTCATTCTCGACGTCATAGGTTAGCATTTCGTTTTGAACTCTTTTCGACGTCATAGGTCAGTATGTCAATTTGACTTTATTTTGGACATCATAGGTCAACGTATGTTGTTTTGACTTGATTATAGACGTCATAGGTTAGCATGTTGTTTTGAGCTTATTTTCGACATCATAGGTTAACGTATGTCGTTTTTACTGGATGATAGACGTCATAGGTTAGCATGTCGTTTTGAACTCATTTTCAACGTCATAGATTAGCATGTAGTTTTGAGAACCTTTTTGGACATCATAGGTTAGCATGTCCTTTTTAGCTCATTCTTGACGTCATAGGTTAGCGTTCCGTTTTGAACTCTTTTCAACGTCATAGGTCAGTATGTCAATTTGATTTTATTTTGGACATCATAGGTCAACGTATGTTATTTTGACTTGATTATAGACGCCATAGGTTAGCATGTCGTTTTGAATTCATTTTTGACATCATAGGTTAGCATGTCGTTTTGAGCTCATTTTTTACGTCATAGGTTAGCATATCGTTTTGAACTCTTTTCGACGTCATAGGTTAGTATGTCGATTTGACTTTATTTTGGACATCATAGGTCAACGTATGTTGTTTTGACTTGATTATAGACGTCATAGGTTAGCATGTCGTTTTGAGCTCATTTTCAACGTCATAGGTTAGCATGTCGTTTTGAGCTCATTTTCGACATCATAGGTTAACGTATGTCGTTTTGACTGGATTATAGACGTCATAGGTTAGCATGTAGTTTTGAACTCACTTTCAACATCATAGGTTAGCATGTAGTTTTGAACTAATTTTCGACGTCATAGGTTAGCATGTCGATTTAACTTTTTTTTGGACATCATAGGTTAACGTATGTCGTTTTGACTTGATTATAGACACCATAGGTTATCATATCGTTTTGAATTCATTTTCAACGTCATAGGTTAGCATGTCCTTTTGAGCTTATTCTCGACTTCATACGTTAGCACGTCGTTTTGAACTAATTTTCAACATCATAGGTTAGCATGTCGTTTTGAACTCATTTTCAACGTCATAGGTTAGCATGTCGTTTTGAGCTCATTTTCGACGTCATAGGTTAGCATGTCGTTTTGAACTCATTTTCGACTTCATAGGTTAGCATGTCGATTTAACTTTATTTTGGACATCATAGGTCAACCTATGTCATTTTGACTTGATTATAGACACCATAGGTTATCATATCGTTTTGAATGCATTTTCGACATCTTAGGTTAGCATGTTGTTAGCTTGTTGTTTTGAACTCAGTTTCAATGTCATAGGTTAACGTATGTCGTTTTGACTGGATTATCGAAGTCATAGTTTAGCATGTCGTTATGAGCTCATTTTCAACGTCATAGGTTATAGCATGTCGTTTTGAGCTCATTTTGGACATCATAGGTTAACGTATGTCGTTTTGACTGGATTATGGACGTCATAGGTTAGCATGTCGTTTTGAACTCATTTTCAACGTCATAGGTCAGCATGTCGTTTTCAATTCAATTCAATTCAAAATTACTTTATTAATCCCAAAGGGAAATTAAATGTTGTTGTAACTCATTTTGCAAGTTCCTTCAAAGATTTGTTGTAGATGCTGATGGCTGTGGGTAGGGATGATCTCTTGTAGTGCTCTGCAGATCTGAAGAAGCCTCTGACTGAAGACGCTCTGTAGTTGTCTGATGTAGAGGATACTCTGGATCTATGGCATCTTCTTTTCAACTCATCAGGGTTTTGTGGCTGTAGTTGAGGTATTATTTGAGCATTTGTGATGTTAATCAGCTGCTGCCAGTTGTAAACCACCTTGTTGCCATGGTTATGCATCATAACAAATGTCCAAAAATTAAAGTATCAGCAAAAATCCTTCCAGCTGCACAGCATTCAAAACCAGAGAGAGCAGTTGTCCACAAAAACAATGTTTCTACCAGAAATGGAAGAATTTAAGTTTTAAAAAAGAAAAAAAAAAGAAAACAAATATGAATCAAAGTAACAGAGCTACTCCAACATGCTGCCACCTTGAGCGGCGCAATTCCGGAATGAGAATTTTGAAATCATTTTCAACGTCATATGTTATACCATGTCGTTTTGAGCTCATTTTGAACATCATAGGTTAACGTATGTCGTTTTGACTGGATTATTGAAGTCATAAGTTAGCATGTCATTTTGAGCTCATTTTCGATGTCATGGGTTGGCATGTCGTTTGGAGCTTATTTTCGACGTCTTAGGTTAACATGTCGTTTTGAGCTCCTTTTCGACGTCATAGGTTAACGTATGTCGTTTTGACTGGATTATTGAAGTCATAAACTAGCATGTCATTTTGAGCTCACTTTCGACGTCATAGGTTAGCATATCGTTTGGAGCTCATTTTTAACGTCATAGGTTAACATGTCGATTTGATCTCATTTTCGATGTCATAGGTTAGCATGTCGTTTTGAACTCATTTTCGACGTCATAGGTTAACATGTCGATTTGATCTCATTTTCGATGTCATACGTTAGCATGTCGTTTTGCACTCATTTTCAGCGTCATAGGTTAGCATGTCGTTTTGAACTCTTTTCGACGTCATAGGTCAGTATGTCGATTTGACTGTATTTTGGACATCATAGGTCAACGTATGTCGTTTTGACTGGATTATAGACGTCATAGGTTAGCATGTCGTTTTGAACTCATTTTCAACGTCATAGGTTAGCATGTAGTTTTGAGAACCTTTTTGGACGTCATAGGTTAGCATGTCCTTTTGAGCTCATTCTCGACGTCATAGGTTAGCGTTCCGTTTTGAACTCTTTTCAACGTCATAGGTCAGTATGTCAATTTGATTTTATTTTGGACATCATAGGTCAACGTATGTTATTTTGACTTGATTATAGACGCCATAGGTTAGCATGTCGTTTTGAATTCATTTTTGACATCATAGGTTAGCATGTCGTTTTGAGCTCATTTTTTACGTCATAGGTTAGCATATCGTTTTGAACTCTTTTCGACGTCATAGGTTAACGTATGTCGTTTTGACTGGATTATAGACGTCATAGGTTAGCATGTCGTTTTGAACTCATTTTCAACGTCATAGATTAGCATGTAGTTTTGAGAACCTTTTTGGACGTCATAGGTTAGCATGTCCTTTTGAGCTCATTCTCGACGTCATAGGTTAGCATTTCGTTTTGAACTCTTTTCGACGTCATAGGTCAGTATGTCAATTTGACTTTATTTTGGACATCATAGGTCAACGTATGTTATTTTGACTTGATTATAGACGCCATAGGTTAGCATGTCGTTTTGAACTCATTTTCAACGTCATAGGTTAGCATTTAGTTTTGAGAACCTTTTTGGACTTCATAGGTTAGCATGTCCTTTTGAGCTCATTCTCGACGTCATAGGTTAGCATTTCGTTTTGAACTCTTTTCGACGTCATAGGTCAGTATGTCAATTTGACTTTATTTTGGACATCATAGGTCAACGTATGTTGTTTTGACTTGATTATAGACGTCATAGGTTAGCATGTTGTTTTGAGCTTATTTTCGACATCATAGGTTAACGTATGTCGTTTTGACTGGATTATAGACGTCATAGGTTAGCATGTCGTTTTGAACTCATTTTCAACGTCATAGATTAGCATGTAGTTTTGAGAACCTTTTTGGACATCATAGGTTAGCATGTCCTTTTTAGCTCATTCTTGACGTCATAGGTTAGCGTTCCGTTTTGAACTCTTTTCAACGTCATAGGTCAGTATGTCAATTTGATTTTATTTTGGACATCATAGGTCAACGTATGTTATTTTGACTTGATTATAGACGCCATAGGTTAGCATGTCGTTTTGAACTCATTTTCGACGTCATAGGTTAGCATGTCCTTTTGAGCTCATTTTTAACGTCATAGGTTAGCATGTCGTTTTGAGCTCTTTTTGACATCATAGGTTAGTATGTCGATTTGACTTTATTTTGGACATCATAGGTTAACGTATGTTGTTTTGACTTGATCATAGACGTCATAGGTTAGCATGTCGTTTTGAAACCATTTTCGACGTCATAGGTTAGCATGTCGTTTTGAGCTCATTTTCGACATCATAGGTTAACGTATGTCGTTTTGACTGGATTATAGACGTCATAGGTTAGCATGTCGTTTTGAAACCATTTTCGACGTCATAGGTTAGCATGTCCTTTTGACCTCATTTTCAACGTCATAGTTTAGCATGTCGATTTAACTTTTTTTTGGACATCATAGGTTAACGTATGTCGTTTTGACTTAATTATAGACACCATAGGTTATCATGTCGTTTTGAACTCATTTTCGACGTCATAGGTTAGCATGTCCTTTTGAGCTCATTTTCGACTTCATAGGTTAGCATGTCGTTTTGCACTCATTTTCAACGTCATAGGTTAGCATGTCGTTTTGAACTCATTTTCAACGTCATAGGTTAGCATGTCGTTTTGAGCTGATTATAGACGTCATAGGTTAGCATGTCGTTTTGAACTCATTTTCGACGTCATAGGTTAGCATGTCGTTTTAACTTCATTTTCGACATCATAGGTCAACCTATGTCATTTTGACTTGATTATAGACACCATAGGTTATCATATCGTTTTGAATGCATTTTCGACATCTTAGGTTAGCATGTTGTTAGCTTGTTGTTTTGAACTCAGTTTCAATGTCATAGGTTAACGTATGTCGTTTTGACTGGATTATCGAAGTCATAGTTTAGCATGTCGTTTTGAGCTCATTTTCAACGTCATAGGTTATAGCATGTCGTTTTGAGCTCATTTTGGACATCACAGGTTAATGTATGTCGTTTTGACTGGATTATCGATGTCATAGCTTATCATGTCGTTTTGAACTCATTTTCGACGTCATAGGTCAGCATGTCGTTTTCAATTCAATTCAATTCAAAATTACTTTATTAATCCCAAAGGGAAATTAAATGTTGTTGTAACTCATTTTGCAAGTTCCTTCAAAGATTTGTTGTAGATGCTGATGGCTGTGGGTAGGGATGATCTCTTGTAGTGCTCTGCAGATCTGAAGAAGCCTCTGACTGAAGACGCTCTGTAGTTGTCTGATGTAGAGGATACTCTGGATCTATGGCATCTTCTTTTCAACTCATCAGGGTTTTGTGGCTGTAGTTGAGGTATTATTTGAGCATTTGTGATGTTAATCAGCTGCTGCCAGTTGTAAACCACCTTGTTGCCATGGTTATGCATCATAACAAATGTCCAAAAATTAAAGTATCAGCAAAAATCCTTCCAGCTGCACAGCATTCAAAACCAGAGAGAGCAGTTGTCCACAAAAACAATGTTTCTACCAGAAATGGAAGAATTTAAGTTTTAAAAAAGAAAAAAAAAAGAAAACAAATATGAATCATGAATCAAAGTAACAGAGCTACTCCAACATGCTGCCACCTTGAGCGGCGCAATTCCGGAATGAGAATTTTGAAATCATTTTCAACGTCATATGTTATACCATGTCGTTTTGAGCTCATTTTGAACATCATAGGTTAACGTATGTCGTTTTGACTGGATTATTGAAGTCATAAGTTAGCATGTCATTTTGAGCTCATTTTCGATGTCATGGGTTGGCATGTCGTTTGGAGCTTATTTTCGACGTCTTAGGTTAACATGTCGTTTTGAGCTCCTTTTCGACGTCATAGGTTAACGTATGTCGTTTTGACTGGATTATTGAAGTCATAAACTAGCATGTCATTTTGAGCTCACTTTCGACGTCATAGGTTAGCATATCGTTTGGAGCTCATTTTTAACGTCATAGGTTAGCATGTAGTTTTGAACTAATTTTCAATGTCATAGGTTAGCATGTCGTTTTGAACTCATTTTCGACGTCATAGGTTAACATGTCGATTTGATCTCATTTTCGATGTCATACGTTAGCATGTCGTTTTGCACTCATTTTCAGCGTCATAGGTTAGCATGTCGTTTTGAACTCTTTTCGACGTCATAGGTCAGTATGTCGATTTGACTGTATTTTGGACATCATAGGTCAACGTATGTCGTTTTGACTGGATTATAGACGTCATAGGTTAGCATGTCGTTTTGAACTCATTTTCAACGTCATAGGTTAGCATGTAGTTTTGAGAACCTTTCTGGACGTCATAGGTTAGCATGTCCTTTTGAGCTCATTCTCGACGTCATAGGTTAGCGTTCCGTTTTGAACTCTTTTCAACGTCATAGGTCAGTATGTCAATTTGATTTTATTTTGGACATCATAGGTCAACGTATGTTATTTTGACTTGATTATAGACGCCATAGGTTAGCATGTCGTTTTGAATTCATTTTTGACATCATAGGTTAGCATGTCGTTTTGAGCTCATTTTTTACGTCATAGGTTAGCATATCGTTTTGAACTCTTTTCGACGTCATAGGTTAACGTATGTCGTTTTGACTGGATTATAGACGTCATAGGTTAGCATGTCGTTTTGAACTCATTTTCAACGTCATAGATTAGCATGTAGTTTTGAGAACCTTTTTGGACGTCATAGGTTAGCATGTCCTTTTGAGCTCATTCTCGACGTCATAGGTTAGCATTTCGTTTTGAACTCTTTTCGACGTCATAGGTCAGTATCTCAATTTGACTTTATTTTGGACATCATAGGTCAACGTATGTCGTTTTGACTGGATTATAGACGTCATAGGTTAGCATGTCGTTTTGAACTCATTTTCAACGTCATACATTAGCATGTAGTTTTGAGAACCTTTTTGGACATCATAGGTTAGCATGTCCTTTTTAGCTCATTCTTGACGTCATAGGTTAGCGTTCCGTTTTGAACTCTTTTCAACGTCATAGGTCAGTATGTCAATTTGACTTTATTTTGGACATCATAGGTCAACGTATGTTGTTTTGACTTGATTATAGACGTCATAGGTTAGTATGTCGATTTGACTGTATTTTGGACATCATAGGTCAACGTATGTTGTTTTGACTTGATTATAGACGTCATAGGTTAGCATGTCGTTTTGAGCTCATTTTCAACGTCATAGGTTAGCATGTCGTTTTGAGCTCATTTTCGACATCATAGGTTAACGTATGCCGTTTTGACTGGATTATAGACGTCATAGGTTAGCATGTCGTTTTGAACTCATTTTCAACGTCATAGGTTAGCGTTCCGTTTTGAACTCTTTTCGACGTCATAGGTCAGTATGTCAATTTGACTTTATTTTGGACATCATAGGTCAACGTATGTTATTTTGACTTGATTATAGACGCCATAGGTTAGCATGTCGTTTTGAACTCATTTTCATTGTCATAGGTTAGCATGTAGTTTTGAGAACCTTTTTGGACTTCATAGGTTAGCATGTCCTTTTTAGCTCATTCTCGACGTCATAGGTTAGCATGTCGTTTTGAACTCATTTTCGACGTCATAGGTTAGCATGTCGATTTAACTTTATTTTGGACATCATAGGTTAACGTATGTTGTTTTGACTTGATTATAGACGCCATAGGTTATCATATCATTTTGAATTCATTTTCGACATCATAGGTTAGCATGTCGTTTTGAGCTCATTTTTTACGTCATAGGTTAGCATATCGTTTTGAACTCTTCGACGTCATAGGTTAGTATGTCGATTTGACTTTATTTTGGACATCATAGGTCAACATATATTGTTTTGACTTGATTATAGACGTCATAGGTTAGCATGTCGTTTTGAACTCTTTTCAACGTCATAGGTTAGTATGTCGATTTGACTTTATTTTGGACATCATAGGTCAACATATATTGTTTTGACTTGATTATAGACGTCATAGGTTAGCATGTCGTTTTGAGCTCATTTTCAACGTCATAGGTTAGCATGTAGTTTTGAGAACCTTTTTGGACGTCATAGGTTAGCATGTCCTTTTGAGCTCATTCTCGACGTCATAGGTTAGCATTTCGTTTTGAACTCTTTTCAACGTCATAGGTTAGTATGTCGATTTGACTTTATTTTGGACATCATAGGTCAACATATATTGTTTTGACTTGATTATAGACGTCATAGGTTAGCATGTCGTTTTGAGCTCATTTTCAACGTCATAGGTTAGCATGTAGTTTTGAGAACCTTTTTGGACGTCATAGGTTAGCATGTCCTTTTGAGCTCATTCTCGACGTCATAGGTTAGCATTTCGTTTTGAACTCTTTTCGACGTCATAGGTCAGTATCTCAATTTGACTTTATTTTGGACATCATAGGTCAACGTATGTTGTTTTGACTTGATTATAGACGTCATAGGTTAGCATGTTGTTTTGAGCTCATTTTCGACATCCTAGGTTAACGTATGTCGTTTTGACTGGATTATAGACGTCATAGGTTAGCATGTCGTTTTGAACTCATTTTCAACGTCATAGATTAGCATGTAGTTTTGAGAACCTTTTTGGACGTCATAGGTTAGCATGTCCTTTTAAGCTCATTCTTTACGTCATAGGTTAGCGTTCCGTTTGGAACTCTTTTCGGCGTCATAGGTCAGTATGTCAATTTGACTTAATTTTGGACATCATAGGTCAACGTATGTTATTTTGACTTGATTATAGACGCCATAGGTTAGCATGTCGTTTTGAACTCATTTTCAACGTCATAGGTTAGCATTTAGTTTTGAGAACCTTTTTGGACTTCATAGGTTAGCATGTCCTTTTGAGCTCATTCTCGACGTCATAGGTTAGCATTTCGTTTTGAACTCTTTTCGACGTCATAGGTCAGTATGTCAATTTGACTTTATTTTGGACATCATAGGTCAACGTATGTTGTTTTGACTTGATTATAGACGTCATAGGTTAGCATGTTGTTTTGAGCTTATTTTCGACATCATAGGTTAACGTATGTCGTTTTGACTGGATTATAGACGTCATAGGTTAGCATGTCGTTTTGAACTCATTTTCAACGTCATAGATTAGCATGTAGTTTTGAGAACCTTTTTGGACGTCATAGGTTAGCATGTCCTTTTGAGCTCATTCTCGACGTCATAGGTTAGCATTTCGTTTTGAACTCTTTTCGACGTCATAGGTCAGTATCTCAATTTGACTTTATTTTGGACATCATAGGTCAACGTATGTCGTTTTGACTGGATTATAGACGTCATAGGTTAGCATGTCGTTTTGAACTCATTTTCAACGTCATAGATTAGCATGTAGTTTTGAGAACCTTTTTGGACATCATAGGTTAGCATGTCCTTTTTAGCTCATTCTTGACGTCATAGGTTAGCGTTCCGTTTTGAACTCTTTTCAACGTCATAGGTCAGTATGTCAATTTGATTTTATTTTGGACATCATAGGTCAACGCATGTTATTTTGACTTGATTATAGACGCCATAGGTTAGCATGTCGTTTTGAGCTCATTTTCAACGTCATAGGTTAGCATGTCGTTTTGAGAACCTTTTTGGACGTCATAGGTTAGCATGTCCTTTTGAGCTCATTCTCGACGTCATAGGTTAGCATTTCGTTTTGAACTCTTTTCGACGTCATAGGTCAGTATCTCAATTTGACTTTATTTTGGACATCATAGGTCAACGTATGTTGTTTTGACTTGATTATAGACGTCATAGGTTAGTATGTCGATTTGACTGTATTTTAGACATCATAGGTCAACGTATGTTGTTTTGACTTGATTATAGACGTCATAGGTTAGCATGTTGTTTTGAGCTCATTTTCGACATCATAGGTTAACGTATGCCGTTTTGACTGGATTATAGACGTCATAGGTTAGCATGTCGTTTTGAACTCATTTTCAACGTCATAGGTTAGCGTTCCGTTTTGAACTCTTTTCGACGTCATAGGTCAGTATGTCAATTTGACTTTATTTTGGACATCATAGGTCAACGTATGTTATTTTGACTTGATTATAGACGCCATAGGTTAGCATGTCGTTTTGAACTCATTTTCATTGTCATAGGTTAGCATGTAGTTTTGAGAACCTTTTTGGACTTCATAGGTTAGCATGTCCTTTTTAGCTCATTCTCGACGTCATAGGTTAGCATGTCGTTTTGAACTCATTTTCGACGTCATAGGTTAGCATGTCGATTTAAATTTATTTTGGACATCATAGGTTAACGTATGTTGTTTTGACTTGATTATAGACGCCATAGGTTATCATATCATTTTGAATTCATTTTCGACATCATAGGTTAGCATGTCGTTTTGAGCTCATTTTTTATGTCATAGGTTAGCATATCGTTTTGAACTCTTCGACGTCATAGGTTAGTATGTCGATTTGACTTTATTTTGGACATCATAGGTCAACATATATTGTTTTGACTTGATTATAGACGTCATAGGTTAGCATGTCGTTTTGAGCTCATTTTCAACGTCATAGGTTAGCATGTAGTTTTGAGAACCTTTTTGGACGTCATAGGTTAGCATGTCCTTTTGAGCTCATTCTCGACATCATAGGTTAGCATTTCGTTTTGAACTCTTTTCGACGTCATAGGTCAGTATCTCAATTTGACTTTATTTTGGACATCATAGGTCAACGTATGTTGTTTTGACTTGATTATAGACGTCATAGGTTAGTATGTCGATTTGACTTTATTTTGGACATCATAGGTCAACGTATGTTGTTTTGACTTGATTATAGACGTCATAGGTTAGCATGTTGTTTTGAGCTCATTTTCGACATCATAGGTTAACGTATGCCGTTTTGACTGGATTATAGACGTCATAGGTTAGCATGTCGTTTTGAACTCATTTTCAACGTCATAGGTTAGCGTTCCGTTTTGAACTCTTTTCGACGTCATAGGTCAGTATGTCAATTTGACTATATTTTGGACATCATAGGTCAACGTATGTTATTTTGACTTGATTATAGACGCCATAGGTTAGCATGTCGTTTTGAACTCATTTTCATTGTCATAGGTTAGCATGTAGTTTTGAGAACCTTTTTGGACTTCATTGGTTAGCATGTCCTTTTTAGCTCATTCTCGACGTCATAGGTTAGCATGTCGTTTTGAACTCATTTTCGACGTCATAGGTTAGCATGTCGATTTAACTTTATTTTGGACATCATAGGTTAACGTATGTTGTTTTGACTTGATTATAGACGCCATAGGTTATCATATCATTTTGAATTCATTTTCGACATCATAGGTTAGCATGTCGTTTTGAGCTCATTTTTTTAGTCATAGGTTAGCATATCGTTTTAAACTCTTCGACGTCATAGGTTAGTATGTCGATTTGACTTTATTTTGGACATCATAGGTCAACATATATTGTTTTGACTTGATTATAGACGTCATAGGTTAGCATGTCGTTTTGAACTCTTTTCAACGTCATAGGTTAGTATGTCGATTTGACTTTATTTTGGACATCATAGGTCAACATATATTGTTTTGACTTGATTATAGACGTCATAGGTTAGCATGTCGTTTTGAGCTCATTTTCAACGTCATAGGTTAGCATGTAGTTTTGAGAACCTTTTTGGACGTCATAGGTTAGCATGTCCTTTTGAGCTCATTCTCGACATCATAGGTTAGCATTTCGTTTTGAACTCTTTTCGACGTCATAGGTCAGTATCTCAATTTGACTTTATTTTGGACATCATAGGTCAACGTATGTTGTTTTGACTTGATTATAGACGTCATAGGTTAGCATGTTGTTTTGAGCTCATTTTCAACATCATAGGTTAACGTATGTCGTTTTGACTGGATTATAGACGTCATAGGTTAGCATGTCGTTTTGAACTCATTTTCAACGTCATAGATTAGCATGTAGTTTTGAGAACCTTTTTGGACGTCATAGGTTAGCATGTCCTTTTGAGCTCATTCTTTACGTCATAGGTTAGCGTTCCGTTTGGAACTCTTTTCGGCGTCATAGGTCAGTATGTCAATTTGACTTAATTTTGGACATCATAAGTCAACGTATATTATTTTGACTTCATTATAGACGCCATAGGTTAGCATGTCGTTTTGAACTCATTTTCAACGTCATAGGTTAGCATTTAGTTTTGAGAACCTTTTTGGACTTCATAGGTTAGCATGTCCTTTTGAGCTCATTCTCGACGTCATAGGTTAGCATTTCGTTTTGAACTCTTTTCGACGTCATAGGTCAGTATGTCAATTTGACTTTATTTTGGACATCATAGGTCAACGTATGTTGTTTTGACTTGATTATAGACGTCATAGGTTAGCATGTTGTTTTGAGCTTATTTTCGACATCATAGGTTAACGTATGTCGTTTTGACTGGATTATAGACGTCATAGGTTAGCATGTCGTTTTGAACTCATTTTCAACGTCATAGATTAGCATGTAGTTTTGAGAACCTTTTTGGACGTCATAGGTTAGCATGTCCTTTTGAGCTCATTCTCGACGTCATAGGTTAGCATTTCGTTTTGAACTCTTTTCGACGTGATAGGTCAGTATCTCAATTTGACTTTATTTTGGACATCATAGGTCAACGTATGTCGTTTTGACTGGATTATAGACGTCATAGGTTAGCATGTCGTTTTGAACTCATTTTCAACGTCATAGATTAGCATGTAGTTTTGAGAACCTTTTTGGACATCATAGGTTAGCATGTCCTTTTTAGCTCATTCTTGACGTCATAGGTTAGCGTTCCGTTTTGAACTCTTTTCAACGTCATAGGTCAGTATGTCAATATGATTTTATTTTGGACATCATAGGTCAACGTATGTTATTTTGACTTGATTATAGACGCCATAGGTTAGCATGTCGTTTTGAATTCATTTTTGACATCATAGGTTAGCATGTCGTTTTGAGCTCATTTTTTACGTCATAGGTTAGCATATCGTTTTGAACTCTTTTCGACGTCATAGGTTAGTATGTCGATTTGACTTTATTTTGGACATCATAGGTCAACGTATGTTGTTTTGACTTGAATATAGACGTCATAGGTTAGCATGTCGTTTTGAGCTCATTTTCAACGTCATAGGTTAGCGTTCCGTTTGGAACTCTTTTCGACGTCATAGGTCAGTATGTCAATTTGACTTTATTTTGGACATCATAGGTCAACGTATGTTGTTTTGACTTGAATATAGACGTCATAGATTAGCATGTAGTTTTGAGCTCATTTTCAACGTCATAGGTTAGCATGTCGTTTTGAGCTCATTTTCGACATCATAGGTTAACGTATGTCGTTTTGACTGGATTATAGACGTCATAGGTTAGCATGTAGTTTTGAACTCACTTTCAACATCATAGGTTAGCATGTAGTTTTGAACTAATTTTCGACGTCATAGGTTAGCATGTCGATTTAACTTTTTTTTGGACATCATAGGTTAACGTATGTCGTTTTGACTTGATTATAGACACCATAGGTTATCATATCGTTTTGAATTCATTTTCAACGTCATAGGTTAGCATGTCCTTTTGAGCTTATTCTCGACTTCATACGTTAGCACGTCGTTTTGAACTAATTTTCAACATCATAGGTTAGCATGTCGTTTTGAACTCATTTTCAACGTCATAGGTTAGCATGTCGTTTTGAGCTCATTTTCGACGTCATAGGTTAGCATGTCGTTTTGAACTCATTTTCGACTTCATAGGTTAGAATGTCGATTTAACTTTATTTTGGACATCATAGGTCAACCTATGTCATTTTGACTTGATTATAGACACCATAGGTTATCATATCGTTTTGAATGCATTTTCGACATCTTAGGTTAGCATGTTGTTAGCTTGTTGTTTTGAACTCAGTTTCAATGTCATAGGTTAACGTATGTCGTTTTGACTGGATTATCGAAGTCATAGTTTAGCATGTCGTTTTGAGCTCATTTTCAACGTCATAGGTTATAGCATGTCGTTTTGAGCTCATTTTGGACATCATAGGTTAACGTATGTCGTTTTGTCTGGATTATGGACGTCATAGGTTAGCATGTCGTTTTGAACTCATTTTCAACGTCATAGGTCAGCATGTCGTTTTCAATTCAATTCAATTCAAAATTACTTTATTAATCCCAAAGGGAAATTAAATGTTGTTGTAACTCATTTTGCAAGTTCCTTCAAAGATTTGTTGTAGATGCTGATGGCTGTGGGTAGGGATGATCTCTTGTAGTGCTCTGCAGATCTGAAGAAGCCTCTGACTGAAGACGCTCTGTAGTTGTCTGATGTAGAGGATACTCTGGATCTATGGCATCTTCTTTTCAACTCATCAGGGTTTTGTGGCTGTAGTTGAGGTATTATTTGAGCATTTGTGATGTTAATCAGCTGCTGCCAGTTGTAAACCACCTTGTTGCCATGGTTATGCATCATAACAAATGTCCAAAAATTAAAGTATCAGCAAAAATCCTTCCAGCTGCACAGCATTCAAAACCAGAGAGAGCAGTTGTCCACAAAAACAATGTTTCTACCAGAAATGGAAGAATTTAAGTTTTAAAAAAGAAAAAAAAAAGAAAACAAATATGAATCAAAGTAACAGAGCTACTCCAACATGCTGCCACCTTGAGCGGCGCAATTCCGGAATGAGAATTTTGAAATCATTTTCAACGTCATATGTTATACCATGTCGTTTTGAGCTCATTTTGAACATCATAGGTTAACGTATGTCGTTTTGACTGGATTATTGAAGTCATAAGGTAGCATGTCATTTTGAGCTCATTTTCGATGTCATGGGTTGGCATGTCGTTTGGAGCTTATTTTCGACGTCTTAGGTTAACATGTCGTTTTGAGCTCCTTTTCGACGTCATAGGTTAACGTATGTCGTTTTGACTGGATTATTGAAGTCATAAACTAGCATGTCATTTTGAGCTCACTTTCGACGTCATAGGTTAGCATATCGTTTGGAGCTCATTTTTAACGTCATAGGTTAGCATGTAGTTTTGAACTAATTTTCAATGTCATAGGTTAGCATGTCGTTTTGAACTCATTTTCGACGTCATAGGTTAACATGTCGATTTGATCTCATTTTCGATGTCATACGTTAGCATGTCGTTTAGCACTCATTTTCAGCGTCATAGGTTAGCATGTCGTTTTGAACTCTTTTCGACGTCATAGGTCAGTATGTCGATTTGACTGTATTTTGGACATCATAGGTCAACGTATGTCGTTTTGACTGGATTATAGACGTCATAGGTTAGCATGTCGTTTTGAACTCATTTTCAACGTCATAGGTTAGCATGTAGTTTTGAGAACCTTTTTGGACGTCATAGGTTAGCATGTCCTTTTGAGCTCATTCTCGACGTCATAGGTTAGCGTTCCGTTTTGAACTCTTTTTGACGTCATAGGTCAGTATGTCAATTTGACTTTATTTTGGACATCATAGGTCAACGTATGTTATTTTGACTTGATTATAGACGCCATAGGTTAGCATGTCGTTTTGAATTCATTTTTGACATCATAGGTTAGCATGTCGTTTTGAGCTCATTTTTTACGTCATAGGTTAGCATATCGTTTTGAACTCTTTTCGACGTCATAGGTTAGCATGTCGATTTAACTTTATTTTGGACATCATAGGTCAACCTATGTCATTTTGACTTGATTATAGACACCATAGGTTATCATATCGTTTTGAATGCATTTTCGACATCTTAGGTTAGCATGTTGTTAGCTTGTTGTTTTGAACTCAGTTTCAATGTCATAGGTTAACGTATGTCGTTTTGACTGGATTATCGAAGTCATAGTTTAGCATGTCGTTTTGAGCTCATTTTCAACGTCATAGGTTATAGCATGTCGTTTTGAGCTCATTTTGGACATCATAGGTTAACGTATGTCGTTTTGTCTGGATTATGGACGTCATAGGTTAGCATGTCGTTTTGAACTCATTTTCAACGTCATAGGTCAGCATGTCGTTTTCAATTCAATTCAATTCAAAATTACTTTATTAATCCCAAAGGGAAATTAAATGTTGTTGTAACTCATTTTGCAAGTTCCTTCAAAGATTTGTTGTAGATGCTGATGGCTGTGGGTAGGGATGATCTCTTGTAGTGCTCTGCAGATCTGAAGAAGCCTCTGACTGAAGACGCTCTGTAGTTGTCTGATGTAGAGGATACTCTGGATCTATGGCATCTTCTTTTCAACTCATCAGGGTTTTGTGGCTGTAGTTGAGGTATTATTTGAGCATTTGTGATGTTAATCAGCTGCTGCCAGTTGTAAACCACCTTGTTGCCATGGTTATGCATCATAACAAATGTCCAAAAATTAAAGTATCAGCAAAAATCCTTCCAGCTGCACAGCATTCAAAACCAGAGAGAGCAGTTGTCCACAAAAACAATGTTTCTACCAGAAATGGAAGAATTTAAGTTTTAAAAAAGAAAAAAAAAAGAAAACAAATATGAATCAAAGTAACAGAGCTACTCCAACATGCTGCCACCTTGAGCGGCGCAATTCCGGAATGAGAATTTTGAAATCATTTTCAACGTCATATGTTATACCATGTCGTTTTGAGCTCATTTTGAACATCATAGGTTAACGTATGTCGTTTTGACTGGATTATTGAAGTCATAAGGTAGCATGTCATTTTGAGCTCATTTTCGATGTCATGGGTTGGCATGTCGTTTGGAGCTTATTTTCGACGTCTTAGGTTAACATGTCGTTTTGAGCTCCTTTTCGACGTCATAGGTTAACGTATGTCGTTTTGACTGGATTATTGAAGTCATAAACTAGCATGTCATTTTGAGCTCACTTTCGACGTCATAGGTTAGCATATCGTTTGGAGCTCATTTTTAACGTCATAGGTTAGCATGTAGTTTTGAACTAATTTTCAATGTCATAGGTTAGCATGTCGTTTTGAACTCATTTTCGACGTCATAGGTTAACATGTCGATTTGATCTCATTTTCGATGTCATACGTTAGCATGTCGTTTAGCACTCATTTTCAGCGTCATAGGTTAGCATGTCGTTTTGAACTCTTTTCGACGTCATAGGTCAGTATGTCGATTTGACTGTATTTTGGACATCATAGGTCAACGTATGTCGTTTTGACTGGATTATAGACGTCATAGGTTAGCATGTCGTTTTGAACTCATTTTCAACGTCATAGGTTAGCATGTAGTTTTGAGAACCTTTTTGGACGTCATAGGTTAGCATGTCCTTTTGAGCTCATTCTCGACGTCATAGGTTAGCGTTCCGTTTTGAACTCTTTTTGACGTCATAGGTCAGTATGTCAATTTGACTTTATTTTGGACATCATAGGTCAACGTATGTTATTTTGACTTGATTATAGACGCCATAGGTTAGCATGTCGTTTTGAATTCATTTTTGACATCATAGGTTAGCATGTCGTTTTGAGCTCATTTTTTACGTCATAGGTTAGCATATCGTTTTGAACTCTTTTCGACGTCATAGGTTAGTATGTCGATTTGACTTTATTTTGGACATCATAGGTCAACGTATGTTGTTTTGACTTGATTATAGACGTCATAGGTTAGCATGTCGTGTTGAGCTCATTTTCAACGTCATAGGTTAGCATGTCGTTTTGAGCTCATTTTCGACATCATAGGTTAACGTATGTCGTTTTGACTGGATTATAGACGTCATAGGTTAGCATGTAGTTTTGAACTCACTTTCAACATCATAGGTTAGCATGTAGTTTTGAACTAATTTTCGACGTCATAGGTTAGCATGTCGATTTAACTTTTTTTTGGACATCATAGGTTAACGTATGTCGTTTTGACTTGATTATAGACACCATAGGTTATCATATCGTTTTGAATTCATTTTCAACGTCATAGGTTAGCATGTCCTTTTGAGCTTATTCTCGACTTCATACGTTAGCACGTCGTTTTGAACTAATTTTCAACATCATAGGTTAGCATGTCGTTTTGAACTCATTTTCAACGTCATAGGTTAGCATGTCGTTTTGAGCTCATTTTCGACGTCATAGGTTAGCATGTCGTTTTGAACTCATTTTCGACTTCATAGGTTAGCATGTCGATTTAACTTTATTTTGGACATCATAGGTCAACCTATGTCATTTTGACTTGATTATAGACACCATAGGTTATCATATCGTTTTGAATGCATTTTCGACATCTTAGGTTAGCATGTTGTTAGCTTGTTGTTTTGAACTCAGTTTCAATGTCATAGGTTAACGTATGTCGTTTTGACTGGATTATCGAAGTCATAGTTTAGCATGTCGTTTTGAGCTCATTTTCAACGTCATAGGTTATAGCATGTCGTTTTGAGCTCATTTTGGACATCATAGGTTAACGTATGTCGTTTTGACTGGATTATGGACGTCATAGGTTAGCATGTCGTTTTGAACTCATTTTCAACGTCATAGGTCAGCATGTCGTTTTCAATTCAATTCAATTCAAAATTACTTTATTAATCCCAAAGGGAAATTAAATGTTGTTGTAACTCATTTTGCAAGTTCCTTCAAAGATTTGTTGTAGATGCTGATGGCTGTGGGTAGGGATGATCTCTTGTAGTGCTCTGCAGATCTGAAGAAGCCTCTGACTGAAGACGCTCTGTAGTTGTCTGATGTAGAGAATACTCTGGATCTATGGCATCTTCTTTTCAACTCATCAGGGTTTTGTGGCTGTAGTTGAGGTATTATTTGAGCATTTGTGATGTTAATCAGCTGCTGCCAGTTGTAAACCACCTTGTTGCCATGGTTATGCATCATAACAAATGTCCAAAAATTAAAGTATCAGCAAAAATCCTTCCAGCTGCACAGCATTCAAAACCAGAGAGAGCAGTTGTCCACAAAAACAATGTTTCTACCAGAAATGGAAGAATTTAAGTTTTAAAAAAGAAAAAAAAAAGAAAACAAATATGAATCAAAGTA
Organism: Valencia hispanica; assembly: GCA_963556495.2. Classification (NCBI taxonomy): domain Eukaryota; kingdom Metazoa; phylum Chordata; class Actinopteri; order Cyprinodontiformes; family Valenciidae; genus Valencia; species Valencia hispanica. The sequence continues at coordinate 1,693,574 of OY747721.1, read as the reverse complement.
ACAGAGCTACTCCAACATGCTGCCACCTTGAGCGGCGCAATTCCGGAATGAGAATTTTGAAATCATTTTCAACGTCATATGTTATACCATGTCGTTTTGAGCTCATTTTGAACATCATAGGTTAACGTATGTCGTTTTGACTGGATTATTGAAGTCATAAGGTAGCATGTCATTTTGAGCTCATTTTCGATGTCATGGGTTGGCATGTCGTTTGGAGCTTATTTTCGACGTCTTAGGTTAACATGTCGTTTTGAGCTCCTTTTCGACGTCATAGGTTAACGTATGTCGTTTTGACTGGATTATTGAAGTCATAAACTAGCATGTCATTTTGAGCTCACTTTCGACGTCATAGGTTAGCATATCGTTTGGAGCTCATTTTTAACGTCATAGGTTAGCATGTAGTTTTGAACTAATTTTCAATGTCATAGGTTAGCATGTCGTTTTGAACTCATTTTCGACGTCATAGGTTAACATGTCGATTTGATCTCATTTTCGATGTCATACGTTAGCATGTCGTTTTGCACTCATTTTCAGAGTCATAGGTTAGCATGTCGTTTTGAACTCTTTTCGACGTCATAGGTCAGTATGTCGATTTGACTGTATTTTGGACATCATAGGTCAACGTATGTCGTTTTGACTGGATTATAGACGTCATAGGTTAGCATGTCGTTTTGAACTCATTTTCAACGTCATAGGTTAGCATGTAGTTTTGAGAACCTTTTTGGACGTCATAGGTTAGCATGTCCTTTTGAGCTCATTCTCGACGTCATAGGTTAGCGTTCCGTTTTGAACTCTTTTTGACGTCATAGGTCAGTATGTCAATTTGACTTTATTTTGGACATCATAGGTCAACGTATGTTATTTTGACTTGATTATAGACGCCATAGGTTAGCATGTCGTTTTGAATTCATTTTTGACATCATAGGTTAGCATGTCGTTTTGAGCTCATTTTTTACGTCATAGGTTAGCATATCGTTTTGAACTCTTTTCGACGTCATAGGTTAGTATGTCGATTTGACTTTATTTTGGACATCATAGGTCAACGTATGTTGTTTTGACTTGATTATAGACGTCATAGGTTAGCATGTCGTTTTGAGCTCATTTTCAACGTCATAGGTTAGCATGTCGTTTTGAGCTCATTTTCGACATCATAGGTTAACGTATGTCGTTTTGACTGGATTATAGACGTCATAGGTTAGCATGTAGTTTTGAACTCACTTTCAACATCATAGGTTAGCATGTAGTTTTGAACTAATTTTCGACGTCATAGGTTAGCATGTCGATTTAACTTTTTTTTGGACATCATAGGTTAACGTATGTCGTTTTGACTTGATTATAGACACCATAGGTTATCATATCGTTTTGAATTCATTTTCAACGTCATAGGTTAGCATGTCCTTTTGAGCTTATTCTCGACTTCATACGTTAGCACGTCGTTTTGAACTAATTTTCAACATCATAGGTTAGCATGTCGTTTTGAACTCATTTTCAACGTCATAAGTTAGCATGTCGTTTTGAGCTCATTTTCGACGTCATAGGTTAGCATGTCGTTTTGAACTCATTTTCGACTTCATAGGTTAGCATGTCGATTTAACTTTATTTTGGACATCATAGGTCAACCTATGTCATTTTGACTTGATTATAGACACCATAGGTTATTATATCGTTTTGAATGCATTTTCGACATCTTAGGTTAGCATGTTGTTAGCTTGTTGTTTTGAACTCAGTTTCAATGTCATAGGTTAACGTATGTCGTTTTGACTGGATTATCGAAGTCATAGTTTAGCATGTCGTTTTGAGCTCATTTTCAACGTCATAGGTTATAGCATGTCGTTTTGAGCTCATTTTGGACATCATAGGTTAACGTATGTCGTTTTGACTGGATTATGGACGTCATAGGTTAGCATGTCGTTTTGAACTCATTTTCAACGTCATAGGTCAGCATGTCGTTTTCAATTCAATTCAATTCAAAATTACTTTATTAATCCCAAAGGGAAATTAAATGTTGTTGTAACTCATTTTGCAAGTTCCTTCAAAGATTTGTTGTAGATGCTGATGGCTGTGGGTAGGGATGATCTCTTGTAGTGCTCTGCAGATCTGAAGAAGCCTCTGACTGAAGACGCTCTGTAGTTGTCTGATGTAGAGGATACTCTGGATCTATGGCATCTTCTTTTCAACTCATCAGGGTTTTGTGGCTGTAGTTGAGGTATTATTTGAGCATTTGTGATGTTAATCAGCTGCTGCCAGTTGTAAACCACCTTGTTGCCATGGTTATGCATCATAACAAATGTCCAAAAATTAAAGTATCAGCAAAAATCCTTCCAGCTGCACAGCATTCAAAACCAGAGAGAGCAGTTGTCCACAAAAACAATGTTTCTACCAGAAATGGAAGAATTTAAGTTTTAAAAAAGAAAAAAAAAGAAAACAAATATGAATCAAAGTAACAGAGCTACTCCAACATGCTGCCACCTTGAGCGGCGCAATTCCGGAATGAGAATTTTGAAATCATTTTCAACGTCATATGTTATACCATGTCGTTTTGAGCTCATTTTGAACATCATAGGTTAACGTATGTCGTTTTGACTGGATTATTGAAGTCATAAGGTAGCATGTCATTTTGAGCTCATTTTCGATGTCATGGGTTGGCATGTCGTTTGGAGCTTATTTTCGACGTCTTAGGTTAACATGTCGTTTTGAGCTCCTTTTCGACGTCATAGGTTAACGTATGTCGTTTTGACTGGATTATTGAAGTCATAAACTAGCATGTCATTTTGAGCTCACTTTCGACGTCATAGGTTAGCATATCGTTTGGAGCTCATTTTTAACGTCATAGGTTAGCATGTAGTTTTGAACTAATTTTCAATGTCATAGGTTAGCATGTCGTTTTGAACTCATTTTCGACGTCATAGGTTAACATGTCGATTTGATCTCATTTTCGATGTCATACGTTAGCATGTCGTTTTGCACTCATTTTCAGCGTCATAGGTTAGCATGTCGTTTTGAACTCTTTTCGACGTCATAGGTCAGTATGTCGATTTGACTGTATTTTGGACATCATAGGTCAACGTATGTCGTTTTGACTGGATTATAGACGTCATAGGTTAGCATGTCGTTTTGAACTCATTTTCAACGTCATAGGTTAGCATGTAGTTTTGAGAACCTTTTTGGACGTCATAGGTTAGCATGTCCTTTTGAGCTCATTCTCGACGTCATAGGTTAGCGTTCCGTTTTGAACTCTTTTTGACGTCATAGGTCAGTATGTCAATTTGACTTTATTTTGGACATCATAGGTCAACGTATGTTATTTTGACTTGATTATAGACGCCATAGGTTAGCATGTCGTTTTGAATTCATTTTCGACGTCATAGGTTAGCATGTCCTTTTGAGCTCATTTTTAACGTCATAGGTTAGCATGTCGTTTTAAGCTCTCTTCGACATCATAGGTTAGTATGTCGATTTGACTTTATTTTCGACATCATAGGTTAACGTATGTTGTTTTAACTGGATCATAGACGTCAGAGGTTAGCATGTCGTTTTGAAACCATTTTCGACGTCATAGGTTAGCATGTCGATTTGAACTCATTTTGGACGTCATAGGTCAATGTATGTCGTTTTGACTGGATTATAGACGTCATAGGTTAGCATGTAGTTTTGAACTCACTTTCAACGTCATAGGTTAGCATGTAGTTTTGAGAATCTTTTGGACGTCATAGGTTAGCATGTCCTTTTGAGCTCATTCTCGAAGTCATAGGTTAGCATTTCGTTTTGAGCTCCTTTTCGACGTCATAGGTTAACGTATGTCGTTTTGACTGGATTATTGAAGTCATAAGGTAGCATGTCATTTTGAGCTCACTTTCGACGTCATAGGTTAGCATATCATTTGGAGCTCATTTTTAACGTCATAGGTTAGCATGTAGTTTTGAACTAATTTTCAGTGTCATAGGTTAGCATGTCGTTTTGAACTCATTTTCGACGTCATAGGTTAACATGTCGATTTGAGCTCATTTTCGATGTCATACGTTAGCATGTCGTTTTGCACTCATTTTCAACGTCATAGGTTAGCATGTCGTTTTGAACTCTTTTCGACATCATGGGTTAGTATGTCGATTTGACTGTATTTTGGACATCATAGGTCAACGTATGTTGTTTTGACTTGATTATAGACGTCATAGGTTAGCATGTTGTTTTGAGATCATTTTCGACATCATAGGTCAACGTATGTCGTTTTGACTGGATTATAGACGTCATAGGTTAGCATGTCGTTTTGAACTCATTTTCAACGTCATAGGTTAACGTATGTCGTTTTGAATGGATTATCGAAGTCATAGTTTAGCATGTCGTTTTGATCACATTTTCAACGTCATATGTTATAGCATGTCGTTTTGAGCTCATTTTGGACATCATAGGTTAACGTATGTCGTTTTGACTGTATTATAAAAGTCATAAGGTAGCATGTCATTTTGAGCTCATTTTCGACGTCATAGGTTAGCATGTCGTTTTGAACTCATTTTCGACTTCATAGGTTAGCATGTCGATTTAACTTTATTTTGGACATCATAGGTCAACCTATGTCATTTTGACTTGATTATAGACACCATAGGTTATCATATCGTTTTGAATGCATTTTCGACATCTTAGGTTAGCATGTTGTTAGCTTGTTGTTTTGAACTCAGTTTCAATGTCATAGGTTAACGTATGTCGTTTTGACTGGATTATCGAAGTCATAGTTTAGCATGTCGTTTTGAGCTCATTTTCAACGTCATAGGTTATAGCATGTCGTTTTGAGCTCATTTTGGACATCATAGGTTAACGTATGTCGTTTTGTCTGGATTATGGACGTCATAGGTTAGCATGTCGTTTTGAACTCATTTTCAACGTCATAGGTCAGCATGTCGTTTTCAATTCAATTCAATTCAAAATTACTTTATTAATCCCAAAGGGAAATTAAATGTTGTTGTAACTCATTTTGCAAGTTCCTTCAAAGATTTGTTGTAGATGCTGATGGCTGTGGGTAGGGATGATCTCTTGTAGTGCTCTGCAGATCTGAAGAAGCCTCTGACTGAAGACGCTCTGTAGTTGTCTGATGTAGAGGATACTCTGGATCTATGGCATCTTCTTTTCAACTCATCAGGGTTTTGTGGCTGTAGTTGAGGTATTATTTGAGCATTTGTGATGTTAATCAGCTGCTGCCAGTTGTAAACCACCTTGTTGCCATGGTTATGCATCATAACAAATGTCCAAAAATTAAAGTATCAGCAAAAATCCTTCCAGCTGCACAGCATTCAAAACCAGAGAGAGCAGTTGTCCACAAAAACAATGTTTCTACCAGAAATGGAAGAATTTAAGTTTTAAAAAAGAAAAAAAAAAGAAAACAAATATGAATCAAAGTAACAGAGCTACTCCAACATGCTGCCACCTTGAGCGGCGCAATTCCGGAATGAGAATTTTGAAATCATTTTCAACGTCATATGTTATACCATGTCGTTTTGAGCTCATTTTGAACATCATAGGTTAACGTATGTCGTTTTGACTGGATTATTGAAGTCATAAGGTAGCATGTCATTTTGAGCTCATTTTCGATGTCATGGGTTGGCATGTCGTTTGGAGCTTATTTTCGACGTCTTAGGTTAACATGTCGTTTTGAGCTCCTTTTCGACGTCATAGGTTAACGTATGTCGTTTTGACTGGATTATTGAAGTCATAAACTAGCATGTCATTTTGAGCTCACTTTCGACGTCATAGGTTAGCATATCGTTTGGAGCTCATTTTTAACGTCATAGGTTAGCATGTAGTTTTGAACTAATTTTCAATGTCATAGGTTAGCATGTCGTTTTGAACTCATTTTCGACGTCATAGGTTAACATGTCGATTTGATCTCATTTTCGATGTCATACGTTAGCATGTCGTTTAGCACTCATTTTCAGCGTCATAGGTTAGCATGTCGTTTTGAACTCTTTTCGACGTCATAGGTCAGTATGTCGATTTGACTGTATTTTGGACATCATAGGTCAACGTATGTCGTTTTGACTGGATTATAGACGTCATAGGTTAGCATGTCGTTTTGAACTCATTTTCAACGTCATAGGTTAGCATGTAGTTTTGAGAACCTTTTTGGACGTCATAGGTTAGCATGTCCTTTTGAGCTCATTCTCGACGTCATAGGTTAGCGTTCCGTTTTGAACTCTTTTTGACGTCATAGGTCAGTATGTCAATTTGACTTTATTTTGGACATCATAGGTCAACGTATGTTATTTTGACTTGATTATAGACGCCATAGGTTAGCATGTCGTTTTGAATTCATTTTTGACATCATAGGTTAGCATGTCGTTTTGAGCTCATTTTTTACGTCATAGGTTAGCATATCGTTTTGAACTCTTTTCGACGTCATAGGTTAGTATGTCGATTTGACTTTATTTTGGACATCATAGGTCAACGTATGTTGTTTTGACTTGATTATAGACGTCATAGGTTAGCATGTCGTGTTGAGCTCATTTTCAACGTCATAGGTTAGCATGTCGTTTTGAGCTCATTTTCGACATCATAGGTTAACGTATGTCGTTTTGACTGGATTATAGACGTCATAGGTTAGCATGTAGTTTTGAACTCACTTTCAACATCATAGGTTAGCATGTAGTTTTGAACTAATTTTCGACGTCATAGGTTAGCATGTCGATTTAACTTTTTTTTGGACATCATAGGTTAACGTATGTCGTTTTGACTTGATTATAGACACCATAGGTTATCATATCGTTTTGAATTCATTTTCAACGTCATAGGTTAGCATGTCCTTTTGAGCTTATTCTCGACTTCATACGTTAGCACGTCGTTTTGAACTAATTTTCAACATCATAGGTTAGCATGTCGTTTTGAACTCATTTTCAACGTCATAGGTTAGCATGTCGTTTTGAGCTCATTTTCGACGTCATAGGTTAGCATGTCGTTTTGAACTCATTTTCGACTTCATAGGTTAGCATGTCGATTTAACTTTATTTTGGACATCATAGGTCAACCTATGTCATTTTGACTTGATTATAGACACCATAGGTTATCATATCGTTTTGAATGCATTTTCGACATCTTAGGTTAGCATGTTGTTAGCTTGTTGTTTTGAACTCAGTTTCAATGTCATAGGTTAACGTATGTCGTTTTGACTGGATTATCGAAGTCATAGTTTAGCATGTCGTTTTGAGCTCATTTTCAACGTCATAGGTTATAGCATGTCGTTTTGAGCTCATTTTGGACATCATAGGTTAACGTATGTCGTTTTGACTGGATTATGGACGTCATAGGTTAGCATGTCGTTTTGAACTCATTTTCAACGTCATAGGTCAGCATGTCGTTTTCAATTCAATTCAATTCAAAATTACTTTATTAATCCCAAAGGGAAATTAAATGTTGTTGTAACTCATTTTGCAAGTTCCTTCAAAGATTTGTTGTAGATGCTGATGGCTGTGGGTAGGGATGATCTCTTGTAGTGCTCTGCAGATCTGAAGAAGCCTCTGACTGAAGACGCTCTGTAGTTGTCTGATGTAGAGAATACTCTGGATCTATGGCATCTTCTTTTCAACTCATCAGGGTTTTGTGGCTGTAGTTGAGGTATTATTTGAGCATTTGTGATGTTAATCAGCTGCTGCCAGTTGTAAACCACCTTGTTGCCATGGTTATGCATCATAACAAATGTCCAAAAATTAAAGTATCAGCAAAAATCCTTCCAGCTGCACAGCATTCAAAACCAGAGAGAGCAGTTGTCCACAAAAACAATGTTTCTACCAGAAATGGAAGAATTTAAGTTTTAAAAAAGAAAAAAAAAGAAAACAAATATGAATCAAAGTAACAGAGCTACTCCAACATGCTGCCACCTTGAGCGGCGCAATTCCGGAATGAGAATTTTGAAATCATTTTCAACGTCATATGTTATACCATGTCGTTTTGAGCTCATTTTGAACATCATAGGTTAACGTATGTCGTTTTGACTGGATTATTGAAGTCATAAGGTAGCATGTCATTTTGAGCTCATTTTCGATGTCATGGGTTGGCATGTCGTTTGGAGCTTATTTTCGACGTCTTAGGTTAACATGTCGTTTTGAGCTCCTTTTCGACGTCATAGGTTAACGTATGTCGTTTTGACTGGATTATTGAAGTCATAAACTAGCATGTCATTTTGAGCTCACTTTCGACGTCATAGGTTAGCATATCGTTTGGAGCTCATTTTTAACGTCATAGGTTAGCATGTAGTTTTGAACTAATTTTCAATGTCATAGGTTAGCATGTCGTTTTGAACTCATTTTCGACGTCATAGGTTAACATGTCGATTTGATCTCATTTTCGATGTCATACGTTAGCATGTCGTTTTGCACTCATTTTCAGAGTCATAGGTTAGCATGTCGTTTTGAACTCTTTTCGACGTCATAGGTCAGTATGTCGATTTGACTGTATTTTGGACATCATAGGTCAACGTATGTCGTTTTGACTGGATTATAGACGTCATAGGTTAGCATGTCGTTTTGAACTCATTTTCAACGTCATAGGTTAGCATGTAGTTTTGAGAACCTTTTTGGACGTCATAGGTTAGCATGTCCTTTTGAGCTCATTCTCGACGTCATAGGTTAGCGTTCCGTTTTGAACTCTTTTTGACGTCATAGGTCAGTATGTCAATTTGACTTTATTTTGGACATCATAGGTCAACGTATGTTATTTTGACTTGATTATAGACGCCATAGGTTAGCATGTCGTTTTGAATTCATTTTTGACATCATAGGTTAGCATGTCGTTTTGAGCTCATTTTTTACGTCATAGGTTAGCATATCGTTTTGAACTCTTTTCGACGTCATAGGTTAGTATGTCGATTTGACTTTATTTTGGACATCATAGGTCAACGTATGTTGTTTTGACTTGATTATAGACGTCATAGGTTAGCATGTCGTTTTGAACTCATTTTCAACGTCATAGGTTAGCATGTCGTTTTGAGCTCATTTTCGACATCATAGGTTAACGTATGTCGTTTTGACTGGATTATAGACGTCATAGGTTAGCATGTAGTTTTGAACTCACTTTCAACATCATAGGTTAGCATGTAGTTTTGAACTAATTTTCGACGTCATAGGTTAGCATGTCGATTTAACTTTTTTTTGGACATCATAGGTTAACGTATGTCGTTTTGACTTGATTATAGACACCATAGGTTATCATATCGTTTTGAATTCATTTTCAACGTCATAGGTTAGCATGTCCTTTTGAGCTTATTCTCGACTTCATACGTTAGCACGTCGTTTTGAACTAATTTTCAACATCATAGGTTAGCATGTCGTTTTGAACTCAGTTTCAATGTCATAGGTTAACGTATGTCGTTTTGACTGGATTATCGAAGTCATAGTTTAGCATGTCGTTTTGAGCTCATTTTCAACGTCATAGGTTATAGCATGTCGTTTTGAGCTCATTTTGGACATCATAGGTTAACGTATGTCGTTTTGACTGGATTATGGACGTCATAGGTTAGCATGTCGTTTTGAACTCATTTTCAACGTCATAGGTCAGCATGTCGTTTTCAATTCAATTCAATTCAAAATTACTTTATTAATCCCAAAGGGAAATTAAATGTTGTTGTAACTCATTTTGCAAGTTCCTTCAAAGATTTGTTGTAGATGCTGATGGCTGTGGGTAGGGATGATCTCTTGTAGTGCTCTGCAGATCTGAAGAAGCCTCTGACTGAAGACGCTCTGTAGTTGTCTGATGTAGAGGATACTCTGGATCTATGGCATCTTCTTTTCAACTCATCAGGGTTTTGTGGCTGTAGTTGAGGTATTATTTGAGCATTTGTGATGTTAATCAGCTGCTGCCAGTTGTAAACCACCTTGTTGCCATGGTTATGCATCATAACAAATGTCCAAAAATTAAAGTATCAGCAAAAATCCTTCCAGCTGCACAGCATTCAAAACCAGAGAGAGCAGTTGTCCACAAAAACAATGTTTCTACCAGAAATGGAAGAATTTAAGTTTTAAAAAAGAAAAAAAAAGAAAACAAATATGAATCAAAGTAACAGAGCTACTCCAACATGCTGCCACCTTGAGCGGCGCAATTCCGGAATGAGAATTTTGAAATCATTTTCAACGTCATATGTTATACCATGTCGTTTTGAGCTCATTTTGAACATCATAGGTTAACGTATGTCGTTTTGACTGGATTATTGAAGTCATAAGGTAGCATGTCATTTTGAGCTCATTTTCGATGTCATGGGTTGGCATGTCGTTTGGAGCTTATTTTCGACGTCTTAGGTTAACATGTCGTTTTGAGCTCCTTTTCGACGTCATAGGTTAACGTATGTCGTTTTGACTGGATTATTGAAGTCATAAACTAGCATGTCATTTTGAGCTCACTTTCGACGTCATAGGTTAGCATATCGTTTGGAGCTCATTTTTAACGTCATAGGTTAGCATGTAGTTTTGAACTAATTTTCAATGTCATAGGTTAGCATGTCGTTTTGAACTCATTTTCGACGTCATAGGTTAACATGTCGATTTGATCTCATTTTCGATGTCATACGTTAGCATGTCGTTTTGCACTCATTTTCAGCGTCATAGGTTAGCATGTCGTTTTGAACTCTTTTCGACGTCATAGGTCAGTATGTCGATTTGACTGTATTTTGGACATCATAGGTCAACGTATGTCGTTTTGACTGGATTATAGACGTCATAGGTTAGCATGTCGTTTTGAACTCATTTTCAACGTCATAGGTTAGCATGTAGTTTTGAGAACCTTTTTGGACGTCATAGGTTAGCATGTCCTTTTGAGCTCATTCTCGACGTCATAGGTTAGCGTTCCGTTTTGAACTCTTTTTGACGTCATAGGTCAGTATGTCAATTTGACTTTATTTTGGACATCATAGGTCAACGTATGTTATTTTGACTTGATTATAGACGCCATAGGTTAGCATGTCGTTTTGAATTCATTTTCGACATCATAGGTTAGCATTCCTTTTTGAGCTCATTTTTAACGTCATAGGTTAGCATATCGTTTTGAACTCTCTTCGACGTCATAGGTTAGTATGTCGATTTGACTTTATTTTGGACATCATAGGTCAACGTATATTGTTTTGACTTGATTATAGACGTCATAGGTTAGCATGTCGTTTTGAACTCTTTTCGACGTCATAGGTTAGTATGTCGATTTGACTTAATTTTGGACATCATAGGTCAATGTATGTCGTTTTGACTGGATTATAGACGTCATAGGTTAGCATGTAGTTTTGAACTCACTTTCAACGTCATAGGTTAGCATGTAGTTTTGAGAATCTTTTGGACGTCATAGGTTAGCATGTCCTTTTGAGCTCATTCTCGAAGTCATAGGTTAGCATTTCGTTTTGAGCTCCTTTTCGACGTCATAGGTTAACGTATGTCGTTTTGACTGGATTATTGAAGTCATAAGGTAGCATGTCATTTTGAGCTCACTTTCGACGTCATAGGTTAGCATATCATTTGGAGCTCATTTTTAACGTCATAGGTTAGCATGTAGTTTTGAACTAATTTTCAGTGTCATAGGTTAGCATGTCGTTTTGAACTCATTTTCGACGTCATAGGTTAACATGTCGATTTGAGCTCATTTTCGATGTCATACGTTAGCATGTCGTTTTGCACTCATTTTCAACGTCATAGGTTAGCATGTCGTTTTGAACTCTTTTCGACATCATGGGTTAGTATGTCGATTTGACTGTATTTTGGACATCATAGGTCAACGTATGTTGTTTTGACTTGATTATAGACGTCATAGGTTAGCATGTTGTTTTGAGATCATTTTCGACATCATAGGTCAACGTATGTCGTTTTGACTGGATTATAGACGTCATAGGTTAGCATGTCGTTTTGAACTCATTTTCAACGTCATAGGTTAACGTATGTCGTTTTGAATGGATTATCGAAGTCATAGTTTAGCATGTCGTTTTGATCACATTTTCAACGTCATATGTTATAGCATGTCGTTTTGAGCTCATTTTGGACATCATAGGTTAACGTATGTCGTTTTGACTGTATTATAAAAGTCATAAGGTAGCATGTCATTTTGAGCTCATTTTCGACGTCATAGGTTAGCATGTCGTTTGGAGCTCATTTTCGACGTCATAGGTTAGCATATCGTTTGGAGCTCATTTTTAACGTCATAGGTTAGCATGTAGTTTTGAACTAATTTTCAATGTCATAGGGTTATTAGCATGTCGTTTTGAACTCATTTTCGACGTCATAGGTTAACATGTCGATTTGAGCTCATTTTCGATGTCATACGTTAGCATGTCGTCTTGAACTCTTTTCGACGTCATAGGTTAGTATGTCGATTTGACTGTATTTTGGACATCATAGGTCAACGTATGTTGTTTTGACTTGATTATAGACGTCATAGGTTAGCATGTTGTTTTGAACTCATTTTCGACATCATAGGTTAACGTATTTCGTTTTGACTGGATTATAGATGTCATAGGTTAACGTATGTCGATTTGAACTCATTTTCAACATCATAGGTTAACGTATGTCGTTTTGACTGGATTATTGAAGTCATAAGGTAGCATGTCATTTTGAGCTCATTTGCGACGTCATAGGTTAGCATATCGTTTGGAGCTCATTTTTAACGTCATAGGTTAGCATCTAGTTTTGAACTAATTTTCAATGTCATAGGTTAGCATGTCGTTTTGACTTCATTTTCGACGTCATAGGTTAACATGTCGATTTGAGCTCATTTTCGATGTCATAGGTTAGCATGTCGTTTTGCACTCTTTTCGACGTCATAGGTCTGTATGTTGATTTGACTGTATTTTGGACATTATAGGTCAACGTATGTTGTTTTGACTTGTTTATAGACGTCATAGGTTAGCATGTCGTTTTGAGCTCATTTTCGACGTCATAGGTTAGCATGTAGTTTTGAGAACCTTTTTGGACGTCATAGGTTAGCATGTCCTTTTGAGCTCATTCTCGACGTCATAGGTTAACATGTCGTTTTGAACTCATTTTCGACGTCATAGGTTAGGATGTCGATTTAACTTTATTTTGGACATCATAGGTTAACGTAAGTCGTTTTGACTTGATTATTGACACCATAGGTTACCATATCGTTTTGAATTCATTTTCGACGTCATAGGTTAGCATGTCCTTTTGAGCTTATTCTCGACTTCATACGTTAGCACGTAGTTTTAAACTAATTTTCAACATCATAGGTTAGCATGTCGTTTTGAACTCATTTTAAATGTCATAGGGTAGCATGTCGTTTTGAACTCATTTTCAACGTCATAGGTTAACGTATGTCATTTTGACTGGATTATTGAAGTCATAGGTTAGCATGTCGTTTTGAGCTCATTTTCGACATCATAGGTTAGCATGTCGTTTTGAGCTCATTTTTAACGTCATAGGTTAACGTATGTAGTTTTGACTGGATTATAGACGTCATAGGTTATCATATCGTTTTGAATGCATTTTCGACGTCTGCATGTCGTTAGCTTGTTGTTTTGAACTCAGTTTCAATGTCATAGGTTAGCATGTCGTTTTGAACTCATTTTCAACGTCATAGGTTAACGTATGTCGTTTTGACTGTATTATCAAAGTCATAGTTTAGCATGTCGTTCTGAGCTCTTTTTCAACGTCATATGTTATAGCATGTCGTTTTGAGCTCATTTTGGACATCATAGGATAACGTATGTCGTTTTGACCGGATTATGGACGTCATAGGTTAGCATGTCGTTTTGAACTCATTTTCAACGTCATTGGTTAGCATGTCGTTTTGAGATCATTTTCAACGTCATATGTTATACCATGTCGTTTTGAGCTCATTTTGGACGTCATAGGTTAACGTATGTCGTTTTGACTGGATTATTGAAGTCATAAGGTAGCATGTCATTTTGAGCTCATTTTCGACGTCATAGGTTAACATGTCGTTTGGAGCTCATTTTCGACGTCATAGGTTAACGTATGTCGTTTTGACTGGATTATAGACGTCATAGGTTAGCATGTCGTTTTGAACTCATTTTCAACGTCATAGGTTAGCATGTAGTTTTGAGAACCTTTTTGGACGTCATAGGTTAGCATGTCCTTTTGAGCTCATTCTCGACGTCATAGGTTAGCGTTCCGTTTTTAACACTTTTCGACGTCATAGGTCAGTATGTCAATTTGACTTTATTTTGGACATCATAGGTCAACGTATGTTATTTTGACTTGATTATAGACGTCATAGGTTAACATGTCGTTTTGAGCTCATTTTCGACGTCATAGGTTAACGTATGTCGTTTTGACTGGATTATTGAAGTCATAAGGTAGCATGTCATTTTGAGCTCATTTTCGACGTCATAGGTTAGCATATCGTTTGGAGCTCATTTTTAACGTCATAGGTTAGCATGTAGTTTTGAACTAATTTTCAATGTCATAGGTTAGCATGTCGTTTTGAACTCATTTTCGACGTCATAGGTTAACATGTCGATTTGAGCTCATTTTCGATGTCATACGTTAGCATGTCGTCTTGAACTCTTTTCGACGTCATGGGTTAGTATGTCGATTTGACTGTATTTTGGACATCATAGGTCAACGTATGTTGTTTTGACTTGATTATAGACGTCATAGGTTAGCATGTTGTTTTGAACTCATTTTCGACATCATAGGTTAACGTATTTCGTTTTGACTGGATTATAGATGTCATAGGTTAACGTATGTCGTTTTGAACTCATTTTCAACGTCATAGGTTAACGTATGTCGTTTAGACTTTATTATCGAAGTCATAGTTTAGCATGTCGTCTTGAGCTCATTTTCAAAGTCATATGTTATAGCATGTCGTTTTGAGCTCATTTTGGACATCATAGGTTAACGTATGTCGTTTTGACTGGATTATTGAAGTCATAAGGTAGCATGTCATTTTGAGCTCATTTTCGACGTCATAGGTTAGCATATCGTTTGGAGCTCATTTTTAACGTCATAGGTTAGCATGTCGTTTTGAGCTCCATTTCGACGTCATAGGTTAACGTATGTCGTTTTGACTGGATTATTGAAGTCATAAGGTAGCATGTCATTTTGAGCTCATTTTCGACGTCATAGGTTAGCATGTCGTTTTAATCTCATTTTCAAAGTCATAGGTTAGCATCTAGTTTTGAACTAATTTTCAATGTCATAGGTTAGCATGTCGTTTGGAGTTCATTTTTAACGTCATAGGTTAGCATCTAGTTTTGAACTAATTTTCAATGTCATAGGTTAGCATGTCGTTTTGAACTCATTTTCGACGTCATAGGTTAACATGTCGATTTGAGCTCATTTTCGATGTCATAGGTTAGCATGTCGTTTTGCACTCTTTTCGACGTCATAGGTCAGTATGTTGATTTGACTGTATTTTGGACATTATAGGTCAACGTATGTTGTTTTGACTTGTTTATAGACGTCATAGGTTAGCATGTCGTTTTGAGCTCATTTTCGACGTCATAGGTTAGCATGTCGTTTTGAGTTCATTTTTGACATCATAGGTTAACGTATGTCGTTTTGACTGGATTATAGACGTCATAGGTTAGCATGTAGTTTTGAACTCACTTTCAACGTCATAGGTTAGCATGTAGTTTTGAGAACCTTTATGGACGTCATAGGTTAGCATGTCCTTTTGAGCTCATTCTCGACGTCATAGGTTAACATGTCGTTTTGAACTCATTTTCGACGTCATAGGTTAGGATGTCGATTTAACTTTATTTTGGACATCATAGGTTAACGTATGTCGTTTTGACTTGATTATAGACACCATAGGTTATCATATCGTTTTGAATTCATTTTCGACGTCATAGGTTAGCATGTCGTTTTGAGCTCATTTTTAACGTCATAGGTTAACGTATGTAGTTTTGACTGGATTATAGACGTCATAGTTTAGCATGTCGTTCTGAGCTCTATTTCAACGTCATATGTTATAGCATGTCGTTTTGAGCTCATTTTGGACATCATAGGTTAACGTATGTCGTTTTGACTGGATTATGGACGTCATAGGTTAGCATGTCGTTTTGAACTCATTTTCAACGTCATTGGTTAGCATTTCGTTTTGAGATCATTTTCAACGTCATATGTTATACCATGTCGTTTTGAGCTCATTTTGGACATCATAGGTTAACGTATGTCGTTTTGACTGGATTATTGAAGTCATAAGGTAGCATGTCATTTTGAGCTCATTTTCGACGTCATAGGTTAGCATATCGTTTGGAGCTCATTTTTAACGTCATATGTTAGCATGTAGTTTTGAACTAATTTTCAATGTCATAGGTTAGCATGTCGTTTTGAGCTCATTTTCGACGTCATAGGTTAACGTATGTCGTTTTGACTGGATTATTGAAGTCATAAGGTAGCATGTCATTTTGAGTTCATTTTTAACGTCATAGGTTAGCATGTAGTTTTGAGCTCCTTTTCGACGTCATAGGTTAACGTATGTCGTGTTGACTGGATTATTGAAGTCATAAGGTAGCATGTCATTTTGAGCTCATTTTCGACGTCATAGGTTAGCATATCGTTTGGAGCTCATTTTTAACGTCATAGGTTAGCATGTAGTTTTGAACTAATTTTCAATGTCATAGGTTAGCATGTCATTTTGAACTCATTTTGGACGTCATAGGTTAACGTATGTTGTTTTGACTGGATTATTGAAGTCATAAGGTAGCATGTCATTTTGAGCTCATTTTCGACGTCATAGGTTAGCATATCGTTTGGAGCTCATTTTTAACGTCATATGTTAGCATGTAGTTTTGAACTAATTTTCAATGTCATAGGTTAGCATGTCGTTTTGAACTCATTTTCGACGTCATAGGTTAACGTATGTCGTTTTGACTGGATTATTGAAGTCATAAGGTAGCATGTCATTTTGAGTTCATTTTCGACGTCATAGGTTAGCATGTCGTTTGGAGCTCATATTCGACTTTAAAGGTTAGCATGTCGTTTTGAGCTCCTTTTCGACGTCATAGGTTAACGTATGTCGTTTTGACTGGATTATTGAAGTCATAAGGTAGCATGTCATTTTGAGCTCATTTTCGACATCATAGGTTAGCATGTCGTTTTGCACTCATTTTCAACGTCATAGGTTCGCATGTCGTTTTGAACTCTTTTCGACGTCATAGGTTAGTATGTCGATTTGACTGTATTTTGGACATCATTGGATTAACGTATGTTGTTTTGACTAGATTATAGACGTCATAGGTTAGCATGTTGTTTTGAGCTCATTTTCGACATCATAGGTTAACGTATGTCGTTTTGACTGGATTATAGACGTCATAGGTTAGCATGTCGTTCTGAACTCATTTTCAACGTCATAGGTTAGCATGTAGTTTTGAGAACCTTTTTGGACGTCATAGGTTAGCATGTCCTTTTGAGCTCATTCTCGACGTCATAGGTTAGCGTTCCGTTTTGAACTCTTTTCGACGTCATAGGTCAGTATGTCAATTTGACTTTATTTTGGACATCATAGGTCAACGTATGTTATTTTGACTTGATTATAGACGCCATAGGTTAGCATGTCGTTTTGAACTCATTTTCAACGTCATAGGTTAGCATGTCGTTTTGAACTCATTTTCAACATTATAGGTTAGCATGTCGTTTTGAGATAATTTTCAACGTCATATGTTATACCATGTCGTTTTGAGCTCATTTTGGACATCATAGGTTAACGTATGTCGTTTTGACTGGATTATTGAAGTCATAAGGTAGCATGTCATTTTGAGCTCATTTTCGACGTCATCGGTTAGCATGTCGTTTGGAGCTCATTTTCGACGTCATAGGTTAGCATGTCGTTTTGAGCTCCTTTTCGACGTCATAGGTTAACGTATTTCGATTTGACTTTATTTTGGACATCATAGGTTAACGTATGTCGTTTTGACTTGATTATAGACGCCATAGGTTATATCGTTTTGAATTTATTTTTGACGTCTTAGGTTAGCATGTCGTTTTGAGCTCATTTTCGACGTCATAGGTTAGCATGTCCTTTTGAGCTCATTTTCGACATCATAGGTTAGCATGTCGTTTTGAACTCATTTTCAATGTCATAGGTTATCATATCGTTTTGATTTCATTTTCGACGTCTTAGGTTAGCATGTCGTTTTGATCTCATTTTCAACGTCATAGGTTAACGTATGTCTTTTGACTGTATTTTCGAAGTCATAGGTTAGCATGTCGTTTTGAGCTCATTTTCGACGTCATAGGTCAGCATGTTGTTTGGAGCTCATTTTTAACGTCATAGGTTAACGTATGTCGTTTTTACCAGATTATAGACGCCATAGGTTATGTTGAGAAGGTGTTTTCACTCTAATTTAAAGCCTATCTTAAAGGAACAGACACACATTTAATTTATGACCCTGGGCTCTCTCTGAGCTCTCATTTCACCTTCCCGCGTGCTCGTTCATTTCTGTAAAAAGGAGCAATAAGAACAACAAACAATTATATATTTTAACAGTGAGACATCGTTCACTGGACTCAGTTCTAGTAACTGAGCACAGCTTTATCTCAGCATAAGGTTTTTATTGAAACAAGATTTACAAAAGGAAACTCCTCCCACATAGATCTTCGTTCACAGAATGGTCACAGCTTCTTCACACAAGGCACACAGGATGTACCACATTCCTCCTGATTGTTCACTGTTTCTAAGTGTTTCCACATGCACTACAAAATTAAACCCTCATACAACATTTACAGAATTTTTATTCCGTCATGTCCCTCTTTTGATCTCTTAAAATAAGAGATCACTATATATAAGGAAAAATGTCAGGCATCACACTTATAGAAACATCAATTTTAAGTCCATTTTCTCTGGAACTTTTTGGATCAGCAGTCAAGTCATCTTGTTCTGGCCGGGAATTGTGGTCGTACTGGCTTGCTGCTCCTGGATGTCCTCTCAGGTGCGTCCTGACTCCTCAGTGGGAGTGCATTGGCTCCAGCCTATTTCTTTATTATGATTACTTGAGAGATTGTGGTCTGGTTGGCTGCTGGTCTCTCACCTGGTCAACAAAGCCTAAAAGAAGAGCTTGCAACTAATTTACTTTTTCCTGTTTGCTTTATCCATAATTGTATCTAATTTGAGATTCATTTCTTATGCATTTGTCCTTTTTTTTTATCCCTCACTCACCTCATAGTCTTAAGTAGTGCCGCACTGATCGGCCGCACTAACACAAAATCAAATTATTATCCTGACTGCTTACAAACTAGGTCTATCTGTAGATAAAGCTAATACTTTTGCTGTATGTAAATCACAAAAATCATCATTGACGCAAAAATGAGCAACACTGGAACAACCTAGACCATAAAGAATATTTCTTCAAAATATATAGTATAGGTTATAATGTAAATAAAAACTTCCAAACAAAGACTAAATGCATAAACATGCCACAAGGTAAGATGAATGGATTGTGTGCTAAAACAACCAACCGCACAAAGGTGCCAAAACAGGATGGAAAACAGGAAACACCCGGTCATTTTGGATTGTGGCAGTGGCATCATGAGCATGAGAGACAGCTCAAAAGAAAAATGTGCTGCTTTAAAGCTCAACCCGCAGAAAAGGATCAGTCTAATTTTATTCATTTACACTGCTAACAGCCTAAGTTCATTAAAGCTATAGTCTTATAAGATTTTACCACATCACCGACTATTGTTATTCATTTTTCTGAGCTGATGAAGCCCAATACTTATGAAAAAAAACTATAATTTCAACCTATTTAACCAAAAAACTGTTGAACCCTAAACAAATGCTGTTTTTATTTATTTTTTCATCTATCTGAAATGCTTTTAAAGCGACGAATTGAAAGGCTTTGTTTTGTAAAAAATAATTGAAATTTAAGTTCCCCTAGTGCCCAAGGATCTCCTCCCTTTTTCTGAAACAGAACTGCTTCAGAAACATCCAATTATATAAGTCTCCTGTTAAACAGGTGTGACTAGATTTGCAGCCTGTTACGGAGAGATGTTACAGTTCAATAAACACCTGTATTGTAGATTAATCTCCATGTATACAGTACTTAAGCTCAATTCCTAAATCTCAGCTTCTATACCTTTTAGAAGTGCCAGGGAAGAATTAACAAAACCACTGAATCTATAATTTAATGTGTCCAATCATAACATGACCTTACCCACGTCGGCCCATGGGAAACAAGATAATGGAACCTTATTTCAATCACTCCATTATTTGTTTTCAGGGGCATATCGGAGCCCAGATGGGACCATGAGGGGCTAAAATATCACGCCTCCTACTTCTGCTGTGTCGGATCTCCTCTGCAAATACAAGAAAGAATGCTCTTTAAGTCTCAACAGAAGCACATCCACCTTTCTCATTTTGAGGGTAATTGTGTCAAAGCCAAAATCTGCAGAGAATTAGCAGGTCGTCCATAGAAAAGTTCCCATCACATTCACGAAGAATGGAGCACATACTGTATATTTTTCCCATGTACCCAGATTGGTATGAAAATGTGGTCAGATTTTTATCATTTTCAAAACAAATAAATCTTTGGTCAGGTTTTAAGTGTACTGGTCCAGCTTTAACTATTTAGATTAATCCCATGTCGTCCCAGTCTCCAATTTACCCTTACTTTTGTCATGGAAGTATACACATTTTTACCCATATAACTTCCTGTTCGTTCATTTACTGCACGCTCAGAATTTGTCCAAATCCTGGAGAGGAGTGTAACATCTAGAAACAAATCATTAAGATTAGTGAAAGCTTTTACATATCTGGGTAAATGTCCTACATAATATGGTATCTGAGAACAAACATAACAGTTAATAATGCTTCATTTATTTGCTAGATATCTTGCATATTGTCACCATACACTAGTTTCAAATGGGTTTCTGTGTGTCCTTCTCTGAGTGAACCAAGAAAATAAATCAGCATTCTCATGTGCTATATGTCATTTTTCTGAGTCCTAACGTTCCTATTGAAATAACACTACCAAAAAGCTGTAAAAATAAAAGTACTAAATAGCAGAAAAATCAGAAAAACCTTCATCGTTACTATCTCTCCCTTCAAACAGTCTCTATAGAAAAGTGGATCTCCTGGTTCTCTTCACTGAGGTTGAGACAAGTAGAACCTAATGTATCTACCTCCCTTTGGAATCAGTCTTTAACCCCACTTTTCTTAGACTGCTTTCCCTATATCTAGTAATGGTCTCTGCTTTTTACAATGGGTTAAGTGTATCTAACTCAGTCTCTACAGCCATTGGTGTGGTCAAAAATACCTGGAATGGCCCCTTCCACCTGGGTGATGACCAATTTTCTGTTTACAGCTTTTAATCAGGATCCAGTCACCTACTTTCAGCTCACTTCTTCCTGTAGGAATATAGGATCATCTGGCATATGATTAGTTTGCATTTATAACTCATGTACTTATCAGTATTTTCATTATGAAAACCCACCAGATCTTAATCAAATTGTTCCTTAGAAGAGAGTATACCAATCTAAGGAATTCTATATCTCACCCATAGATTATTTCAAATAGAATGAGGACAATATTCAAATTTGGTATTATATGCATTTATGATTTACCAAATCAAGACAATATCCAATTTTGTCCCGTTTCTTCCATTGCTTTTCTTTTTCAATTTGCAACATTTTATCATAAAGTCATAAATCAGTTTGGAATTGTTCCTCTTTTTTTAATATACCAAACTGTAGGAAGGTATAAGGTCTCATCAAATCCATTCAATTACTTGGTGTTATATTCATATATAACTTTATCATAACCAAACAGTATCTCCAATTCTGTTTAGTCTTATCCATGGCCTTTCTTAATCTGCTTTTAGAATCCAATTGTCTCTTAAAAATGATCTATAATCTTTGTTCTATTTTATCAATTATTTCATTCACAAAATGTGTTCCGTTTCCACTATAGATAATTTGTGGATATCAAATCTAGGCATTATTTCTCTAAATAACATTTCTGCAACAGCTAGTGTATCTAAATGTTTCGCTGTTAACATTACAAATCCATTAGGAGAAATTATATTTTCTTACTAAATAGAGCTTCTTCAGTACAACCTTTGTTTGCTCAAAGCTGTTTCTTAATTTTATATGGGAAGCTTTTCTTTTTTTCCATGTCTGACACACTTCTTGTCCATATAGTAATCAGTTTGAGAATTGAATTGTCCATAAGAAATGCTTTAATTAGTTCGCCACTAGAGGTTGCCATAGCCCTGTTCCTCATTGTTGGCCAAATGCCAAAAACATGCAAAGTTCAATTTGGATCTTCTGTTAGCAATAATATGATTATTTTATCTTCATCTGATTACAAACTTCAGTTTAAAACTTAAATTTTTCTTTTTCCAAGTAGAAAAATTGTTTGGTAGCTGTCCCGTTTCAAGAATTTTATGAAAATCTAAAATTTGGATTATTAATTTATCCCCTACAGAGAACATGCCCAACTTCAAGTGAAATAGGAAATCTCTTCCTAACAAATTAGAAAATAATCTCTAGATAATATGATTAAGACAACAGATTTTTCCTGTAACAAAATCTATTTTTTTTTCATTTTTCTAACAACTCAATCTCATTTTTAGTGGAAAAAAAAATTCCTGATTTTTTTCTCTCCATCTGGCTTCACTAACTTCCTACCATTTTGTCAATGAGATAATCAGCAACTGATATTTCCATAACAAAACATCACATCTCTATTCCTTGCTCTCTGCTTATCTGCTCCTTCATAAAGATTCTACAAATTAGCTTATTATTATGATTATATGTGGAAGAGTCTGTTGCTAGATGTCAAAACGTGGTACCATTCTCAACTCAGATTGGGGCGAGGGCCGGCCACCTGTCCCAATCTCAGGTGTAGGTCCAGACATCTTTCATGCTTAATCAGACCCTTAATTTTTTCCCATTAGCAACAACTCCATTGAGTGTAAATATTGAAGTGCGCTTATACTCAGTGTGCTACGGTAACTAAAGTTGAATTTTGGAGTCCGTTACTACATTCCTTACTACGGTAATCCCGTAACGAACATTTCTTCTCTTTTTTGCAGTCTCTAACCCAGCGCATTACAAGATTGTTTCCTTTCAACAGGTATCTTATCTGTCATTAAAATATTAGAAGCAAGCATCTGAAGCTGCCGCTTGTTACAAAGAATAAATTCACGTAGCCACCCAGGTGTCGCTTCCCCTCAGGACCTGTAGACATCCGTCTGAATTTCAAAATAAAATCACTCTGCTCATAATCCGTCATTTTAAACCATTTCTTTTCTACTATATGAGAGATCTCACAGACATCCCATGAATATCATTAAAAATATTAGCTACGTTTTTTTATTATTATTATAGAGTAAAAGTTGCCGCTGCACTTAAGAAATCCCAACCTTTTGTATTGAGCTGCATGCAGCTAAAACATCCCCCTCCTTATCAGCTAGCTGGGGGAGGTGTGTTCCTTCCCTACTGCCTTCCTGCAGTTGGATAACCTTTAACAATTTTGAAACGCATGATGAATCTGGTTTCAAACAAGTCTTTCTCAGGAAGTCAACCCATCACAGTTGGGTTTGTTTATTAACAGAACAACTAACGACCCATTGTTGAGGGGAAGGGAGGAGGAGGTCTTGTTTATTATCAGAACGGCCCTTCCTTGAGGGGAAGGGGGTCGCTTGTTTGAGATAATTCATTTAGATCACAGTAAAGTTTACCTTACTCTTCATAGGATTTTTTAAAAATATGTTAGTGAGTTTTCTCTTTTATTTTATTTTTCTTTCGGCGGAACTTTAGGAGAAAACAAAGTTTAAAACATTTTTCATCCTCCCAGGTGCTAAAAAACACATCAGCTTCACGCATGAACCCCTCCTTTTTCTCTTCTTTGCTCCTTCAAGAGGAATTCCTTTATTTGAGACGCCAAACGTCTAATTCTTCAATTTTGATCTTTTTAATTTAATTTTATATCGCAACTACAAAGAAGTGCGCGAAATTACTCAGTCAATCATCCTTCAAATTCATAATCTTTATTTATTTTAAAGAAATGTATTGTCTTTTCTCTTACATAAATTTTGCATCTCCTTTAAATGTTCTTTGCTATTTTTTCCCCATATTTCGATAAGTTACATTTTGCTGTTTTTATTTTTCATTTTTAAATATTTATCATTCTCATGTTAATGAAGTAAATTCAGCTTTTATTTCTCTTTTATCTGATCTATTTATCTTATCGCAGTGTTATTTACTCAATTTTCTAACCATGAGACTCCTTTCAGCCTACAGCTGTTTCAAAGGGAAGAAATCTCCATTCATTCACACACAGTCACACAACCGGTTTATCACACATTAATATCATTATGTATTTATTGTCATGCTTTTTCATTACTAGTATTATTATTTAGATATTTTTTATCATTAGGCCTATTTCTAATTGAGATCCCAGACCTCTGCGCGCTTTTGGAGTCCAACTCCATTAACATTAATTTTCATTGTGAGATCCCGGATCATCACGCAAAGATCCCCGATCTTTATTTGCAAAACACAAACTCGTATTAAAGAGGTCCCGGACCTAGGTATTTCTTCTCTCTTATTTTTTATTCTTTCACGCATCAAATTTTTGACTCACTGGCTGTTGTCCCTGTGAAGGAAGACCCCATCCAACTGTTGCTCCGGGAGGAACTCCTTTTTTACCTAATGGTGAGGTGAAGGGCTTTGATACTGGATCCGAACCAGTCCGTGCACGGGCTCTCAGCAACCTGCGGTTCCTCCCGGAGATCCAGTCCGATCTGAGATCCTGGTCAAAGGAACAAGAAATGCCAGGGTTGAAATCGCTCTCTGATCTCTGAGTTTTCTTTTTTGACATTCCGTGGTTTCTCAATCCACGAGCTGATCCCACTCAGCCTTCCTCGTGTCCAACACGCAAGCTTTCAGTAAGAACCGTCCTAGCTTCCCTTAGGGCCGGCCACACCCTGAGTTTACCGACCCGGTCGGCGTCTATTTAACTCAGCAGAAACAGAAATCAACATTTACCGGAGAACTACAGACAGAACATACTTTTTGATCAGTCAATTTTGCGCCTCGTGTGTCAGCGCTTACCAAATAACTTCAGACCTGGATCACTTCCGTCCTTTGATCTCCAGTATCTGTTGATCACAACAATTTCCAAACTCACGTTTTCCTTTGCTTCTCCAGAAATCACGTCGGGTCACCATTTTGTTGAGGTGTTTTCACTCTAATTTAAAGCCTATCTTAAAGGAACAGACACACATTTAATTTATGACTCTGGGCTCTCTCTGAGCTCTCATTTCACCTTCCCGCGTGCTCGTTCATTTCTGTAAAAAGGAGCAATAAGAACAACAAACAATTATATATTTTAACAGCGAGACATCGTTCACTGGACTCAGTTCTAGTAACTGAGCACAGCTTTATCTCAGCATAAGATTTTTATTGAAACAAGAGTTAAAAAAGGAAACTCCTCCCACATAGATCTTCGTTCACAGAATGGTCACAGCTTCTTCACACAAGGGACACAGGATGTACCACATTCCTCCTGATTGTTCACTGTTTCTAAGTGTTTCCACATGCACTACACAATTAAACCCTCATATAACATTTACAGAATTTTTATCTCGTCAGTTATATCGTTTTGAATTCATTTTCGACGTCTTAGGTTATCATATCGTTTTGAACTCATTTTCAACTTCATAGATTAAAATATGTCTTTTGGCTGGATTTTCGAAGTCATAGGTTAGCATGTCGTTTTGAGCTCATTCTCAACATCATAGGTTATCATATCGTTTTGAACTCATTTTCGACGTCATAGGTTAACATGTCGATTTGACTTTATTTTGGACATCATAGGTTAACGTATGTCGTTTTGACTTGATTATAGGCGTCATAGGTTAGCATGTCGTTTTGAACTCATTTTTTAACTTCATAGGTTAGCATGTCATTTTGAGCTCATTCTCAACATCATAGGTTATCATATCGTTTTGAACTCATTTTCAACTTCATAGATTAAAATATGTCTTTTGGCTGGATTTTCGAAGTCATAGGTTAGCATGTCGTTTTGACTTTATTATAGACGTCATAGGTTAGCATGTCGTTATGAACTCATTTTCGACGTCATAGGTTAACATGTCGATTTGACTTTATTTTGGACATCATAGGTTAACGTATGTCGTTTTGACTTGATTATAGGCGTCATAGGTTAGCATGTCGTTTTGAACTCATTTTTTAACTTCATAGGTTAGCATGTCATTTTGAGCTCTTTTCGACGTCATAGGTTAGCATGTCGTTTTAATCTCATTTTCAAAGTCATAGGTTAGCATGTCGTTTTGACTTTATTATAGACGTCATAGGTTAGCATGTCGTTATGAACTCATTTTTGACGTCATAGGTTAGCATGTCGTTTTAATCTCATTTTCAAAGTCATAGGTTAGCATGTCGTTTTGACTTTATTATAGACGTCATAGGTTAGCATGTCGTTTTAATCTCATTTTCAAAGTCATAGGTTAGCATGTCGTTTTGACTTTATTATAGACGTCATAGGTTAGCATGTCCTTTTGAGCTCATTTTCGACGTCATACACAGCAAATTCTGGCCTTTTCAATAAACTCCCTTGGAGTTAAAATCAACTCAATTTAAGTGTACATGCGTGACCACCAAATTAACTATCAGGCAGAGTTAATACAATTCTACATATGTAGCTGAACATTTACCCTCTTTTCAGAGTTAAATTTTAACACTTCCTGGTGTTAAAATAATAATCCTATATCGGAGTAGAATTAACACTTGAATAGAATTGATTTTAAAATGAACCCTTTACCAGTGTTAAGAACCAACTATTAAAATATAGTTAATTTAGCACTTTTAGTTGTAAACATATCCTTAATACTGTACATTACATTGTTTTTTGTAAAACTGACTACAGTCAACACCATGCTTTTAACATTTTCATTTTATTTTAACAAACCTTACATGAGTTTTAAAAAAAGTCATGCTTGGTTACACTTTGAATACTGTGCTGTCTAAAAACGGTCAAATCTGACACCAAAACAGCAAAAAGTCAAGTCAGCAGCACTATAGTTAACAGTTGCATCCCTGTAGGGCAGAATTGCAAAACATGTTTTACAGAAGTAGAACATACAGGAGGAATCCCAAGAGGAACTCATAGAAACCAAATCAGATAATACAATTTTCTGATATAACATAAAATTGTGAATCAGACCCATATGACATTTGAGCATCAAAAGGTTTGAAATGTCTTAAGTTTTCCCTTTCTATAAACATTAGCATCCTTGGAACATTTTCACTCACTTGAAAAGCATGTAAATGATCATGGAAATAGGTTTTTTGGTAAATCAAAACAAAAAACAGTTTGACATTGTGCAAAACAATTGAAGTTATTTTACTGAAAAGTGGCATGTTTTCATCAGTACCTGTGCAAACAAAGAGTCCAACACGATATTCAACACCACAACATTTCCCCCACTTTGTAACACTGACAGTGGCTTGTGAATCAACATGAAAAAATGCTAGTACATCTTCTGAAAATTCCAGTGTTTCAGGTGAACACGTCTTGATTGGACCAGACTCTACTGGATTCAACGACAAGCACTCCCAATGATATGCAACTGCTAACAGGTGTTTGTTTGCAACTGATACAGTCAAATTCTTAAAGTTCTTCACACAATCATTGAAAAACTTATGTTTTGCTTCAAATCTCATAGCCCAAATGTGAATGAGTGGTCCAATCTTTCTGATGCATCTCGGATAGTGGACCATGAAATGATGTTTTGAAAGAACGTTTTTTGATGGGTAAAGATCTTTGAAGAGTCGATGATGTTCGATAATAAGGTGCTTCAAATACACTGTCATCCCCTCAGTGATTGAGTATGAGAATACAATATTTATAATGTTTAACAATAAGAGCAATAAATGCCAGCCCAGATCATCCTCTGGTACCAGGTCACCAAATATCAAGGGTATGTTTGTGACTAAACCCAATGTTTGCGATGCATTTAACCCTATCCCATGCCCTCCACAGTCAAGGTTAATATTTGTTGGCTTGTTTATATTTTCTAAATAGCCATAATTAAAAGCATATATCCGGTTCAACAAGCTGTCTTTGGAAATGAAATGTTCAATCAAATATTCAAAAAGTAATCTTATCCCATATTGACCAACTCCTTCCAATATGTCATGCATTATATCCACAGCATAGTTTTCTGCTGTCCTGAAATATTTCAAGGTATTAAGTGTGCTTTTCCTCCTAATGCCAAATGAAGAGGTAAGAGTTGGTTCATCAACCAAAATGGCATAATGCTGATTGTTTAGAGCTGGTGATCTTAAAGTCAACCTTGGGTCATCCTCTGAAAAAACTGACTGAGCTGTGACTTTATCAATTAAGCAAAATCAACAGAAATGATGTGCACTAAAACACTCCAGGTACCCAAGAATGCAATGCATACCTAAATTATCACCAGTAATTTGAGCAAGTGTACCACATACAGGTTGTTCAGAAAATGGAACAGCAATTCCAACAGTTTCAGTAATTTTCAAATCACTAATTAAGGGTTTCAGTATTTCATCAATCCCATATTTTTTAACATCTTGCGCATGAAACAAAGATACCAAGTGGATGTTCATGAGGGTAGAATTCACCTTTGGGGGAAGGTTTCTGAGGATAAAGTAAAAGCCCCCAACTTTATGTATACCTTTTTTGACCCAAGGAGATTTGCACATTCAAATTCATCATTTTACAATTGAATTTGGGGATTAAACGTTTTAGCGGAATTTAAAGGATGACTTTTAAAGTAGCTTCCATCACAGAAGTCTTCATTAATATCAGAAAAAGACGGCCTAGATTTCTGTATCATCTCACAAATACTTTCATTTCTAAAAATAAACTGGCGTGTTTTCAAAATAGGAATATATGTGAATTTATCATTAACAGGAACTTGTTCATAAGTTCCAGTTTTATTTCGTCTTGTATCATATCGAACTCCAAGGCGCACTTCAACTGGTTCTACTACCAAAGGTGTCAAGTAACGAAGTACAAATACTTCGCTACCTTACTTAAGTAGAAATTTTGGGTATCTATACTTTACTGAAGTAATTATCTTTGGGCCTACTTTTTACTTCTACTCCTTACATTTTCACGCAATTATCTGTACTTTTTTACAACGGTGACAGAAAATCCGAATGCCACTTGTCATTTTGACAGATTATAATTCACACCCCTGACCATTGGTGCAGACGCGGATATTTTTAGGTTTGAGTTGAAGCGCGGAATACAAGTAACTGAATCAATAAATTAATAAGAAGAAGATTTCCATGAAGCCATCTGAGCATCATCTCAGACCGGAGGCTTTGGAACGTGACTGTTACCGGTGCGGCTGGTTAAAGACGCGCTTCAAAGAGCCCGGTGTTGTGCCAAACACCCGAGCGAAAGAGCGCATGCTCCGACATTTTCTGCTGCTGAAGCGACATGAAGCTGGGTTCAGAGAGTCTTTCCGACTTCTGATCACTTGAATCAGAGAAATGTTCCCTGATTTTAAAACTTTGGCTGAAGTGGAGCTTTTAGTTCCAGTCTCCAGTGCATCAGCGCGGATTCAGCCTCTAGAACAGTGGTTCTCAACATGAGGTTCGTGAGCCACAAGGGGGTCATTGCAGGGGTCTGCACAATCTTGTCTGTGCCGAGGTTGTAAGACTTTTGGTGATACTATTCTTAATTTTATATATATATATATATATATATATATATATATATATATATATACACACACACACACACATATATATACACACTTATGGTCAGTAGTCCACATATGGTTCTGTAATGAAATTGCATTGCACTAAAATTAATACCTATTAATGGACATATATGCAGCTTAAACAGGTAGCCTAGTGTGTCCCAAATGTTTCAAAATTAACAGTTTTATATAACATTATAATAATTATGGAGAAAGAAAGGTTCTTTGGGGGGTGGGGGGGTTGGGGGGGGGGGGGGGGGGGGGGGCTTAAGCTTTATTCTTTAATGTCATTTTTTGAAATACATTACTTTTACTTTTATACTTTCAGTAGTTTTGAATCAAGTACTTTTTTACTTTTACTTGGGTAAAAAACTTGACTTGATACTTCAAGTTCTACAGAAGTCTTTTTAAACCCTAGTATCTATACTTCTACTTTGGTATTGAATGTGAATACTTTTGACACCTCTGTCTACTGCACCCCATTTATCCCTGAAATATTTCTTCCATTTGGTATTAGAGTTTAACTGACTGAAAGGATTGTCATTTTTTTAAATAAGTCTTCAATGGCCGGTCTGGATGGATTATTACATGGAAGTAAGTTCAATACCTGGTCCTTAAAATTAGACTGTAGATCTTGAACAAATTTGTCTAAATTTTCAATTGTGGAGAAAACTACTGTATTTGGTACACCACTCCCCAAAAGCTTGGCAATAATTGAAGCACACATATCTTTACTATGAGTAGACACTGAAGGTCCAGCATCACCATTTCGGCATTGAGATGAAGTAGATGGCATTTCATCGTCTAATGACTGAGAATTGTCATCTTCAATGTCACAGTTGGAAGGGTCAATCCAAGAATGCATTTTAATTAAATGTCCCCTAAATCCAGAATAACTACTGTAATAACTGTAAGCAACAACCTGCCTGACCACATTTCAATTTTAGACTTTTCCCAGGATACATCCCATGAATTAGTTTGATGTGCCTGAATAGATGGACAACTGCACCAAAGGATGAAGCACACAGAGAGCAACTTATCATTGTAGCTGAGTTAGCCAACTAAAGCTTGTTCAACAGCTTTGCTCTCAGCTCTTTGACCTTTGGCATTTCTTCAGTTGTACCTATGTCAATATTGTACACAGTTGTCTGCAAAAATGTGTACAGGCTCGACAGAGCATCGTCATACTTCACACTGAAAACAAAATGAGACTTGAACAGTTCATCAAAAGCGCCTTAGGATGTACATGACTGACATGGCAGGAGCTTCTTGTCCAAGACGATGTAGAACCTGAAAACCTGTGGCCTTTAAAGTCCCAATGGCAAGAAGATATGGCTGACAGGTTTCTGCAGTGGTCAAGAGATGATCCTCAAGGCTTTGGCATGACTGAAACACACAAAAAAATGTCTTAGTAAACAATTAGTTTTTACAACTACAAAGAATCTTTTGGAACAGGATTGTATTGTTCTGGCAAACCTTGTGAAACTTCACCAGATGATCTGTTGCCTCTCCAACACTGATCTTCTTGGGCCGCTTCCTACCAGCAGGTTGGGGAGTGAGAAGATGCAGCGAGACAAGAATGGAAGCCATGTCGCTGTCCCACTCTGTAAACAACAATGAACAAAACCAATCATTTCAAAGCAAGATGGCTTTTTGATTTCTTTCTTTCAAACAACTAAATCAAATTGGAAGCAAACACCATGGCAAAACAACAAGCAAGATCAAAAGGATTGCATCAAAGGAGAAAGAAGAAAAGAAAAAAAAGACCATTTAAAGCAATCTACCTGTTTGGAAAAGAAAGGAGTAGGAAGAAGTACCAAACTGACTCCTACCCCTTTTTGTCTACAACATCTGAGTAAGATTATTCTATGCACATGAATAAGTAAAGATTCATGGTGGATAAATAAATTGAAGACATCTTGTAATATATTGGATTAAAGCTGTGTATTATTTCTTTCTTTTTTTTTTAGAAATGCAGACAGACACAGTCAGCTGTAAAGATTTGAAAAGGAAAATTGCTCTATGGAATTAATTTAAAAAAAATCTGTAATGTGAGTTATTTGACTAAAAGAATAACTACATTAGTTTTTTGATGATGACTGTACCTGGCTCATCAGCAGAGTCAGACCTCTCATTCAGGGCAGCTTTTAATTGCTGTTTTAGGAGAACAGTCTCTAGAAGGGTCCTGGCCTCCTGGATGACTTTGTCTTTGAAACTGATGTTCCACTTTTCAAGGAATCTCGAAGCGACATCAGCACCAAACATCAGTGAGAAGTCTTGAAAAATCTAATCAAAAAGGAAAGCACAACCACATTAAACACAGTTTCTTTAACAATAATAATAATAATAATAATAATAAAAGAAATCTGTATTTGATACTTACCAGTCCTTTGACATCCAAGAAACGAGGAAACTCTCATCTTCTGGAACACCAAGTCACGGTCAGTTGTGTAGTGAAGGAGAGACATGGCTTCCATGCGTTCATCCCCCTTTCGCTGATCATCCATGGTACCAAATGTTCTTGATGATGTAGGACCTCCTGTGAGCTCCACGTTACGCTGGGTTGTTGACATGGTTCTGGATATACGCTGCACAGTTTTCACACGCCACTGTAGAAAGCCTGTTTTGCTCTGAATGTCATAAAAGTGTTCCTGAGAGGAGAGCAGTATGTCATGTTGGAAATAAAGAGTAATATTGCAACAGTACCAAGAGAGTATTCATTGTTGTGCGGGCACTTGTAACAAAGAGGCAGGAGAACTTACATATCCCTTTTTAGAGTATGAGTCCTTCAGAGACGGGAACAGTGACACAATTCCAAGGGCATGGAATTCCTTTGTTGCTTTACTAACAGCTCTCCTGCAAGAGTGACAGTGTTGTTCATCTTATAATTTTAGCTACTTTAAAAAGGAAAACATAGTAATATTTTATAGCATCTTACCCTTCTTTTTCAATTCAATTTCAATTCAGTTTATTTATATAGCGCCAATTCACAACAGATGTTTCATCTCAAGGCACTTAACAAGAAGTCATTTCAATACATTTATACAAACATTCCAATCAGTTAAAAAGTTTCCTATTTAAGGAATCCCAGCAGATTGCGTCAGTCATTGGCGTGAGGCTGGGCAGATTTCCAACCACAGCAATCCTTCAGCAATCCCTCATACTGAGCAAGCATGTAGCGACGGTGGAGAGGAAAAACTCCCCTTTAACAGGAAGAAACCTCCAACAGAACCAGGCTCAGTAGGAGCGGCAATCTGCCACGACGACTGGGGGTTTGAGAAGACAGAGCAGAGACACAGAAGGAACAGAAGATCTGATATAAGAGAACTTTCTATGTTACAGAAAGTAAAAAGTTGATAACAGGACACAGTGGATGTTCAGTTACTGGGAGGATCATCCCAGTCGATGACCCCCGTCCAACAGGGCATTGCAGCCAAGCAGGATACCAGACCAGGTATATCTTCTATGGAGAGAAAAACACTGAGAGAAAACAAAGTTAACAGTCGAAATAACAGAATGTACTGTAATACAACTGGAGAGTCGTAGGAGAAAAGGAAGTAGCAGAGTGAAGAAATGGGTAAGTCTGTCCTCCAGCAGTCTAAGCCTATAGCAGCATAACTACAGAGATAGCTCAGGATGACCTAAGCCACTCTAACTATAAGCTTTATCAAAAAGGAAAGTTTTAAGCCTGGCCTTAAAAGTAAACAGAGTGTCTGCCTCACGGACTAAAGCTGGGAGCTGGTTCCACAGGAGAGGAGCCTGATAACTAAAAGATCTGCCTCCCATTCTACTTTTAGAGATCCTAGGAACTACAAGTAAACCTGCAGTCTGAGAGCGAAGTGCTCTTTTAGGAACATATGGAACAATCAGATCTCTGATGGATGATGGAGCTGATTATTATGGGCTTTATATGTAAGAAGGAGGATCTTAAATTCTATTCTGGATTTAACAGGGAGCCAATGAAGGGAAGCTAAAACAGGAGAAATGTGATCTCTCTTTTTAATATTCATCAGAATTCTTGCTGCAGCATTTTGGATCAACTGAAGGCTTTTAATGGCATTTTGTGGACTTCCTGATAGTAAAGAATTACAGTAGTCCAGCCTTGAGGTAACAAATGCATGGACTAGTTTCTCAGCATCACTCCTGGACAGGATGTTAGCTACAGTTCTTTTGAGCATCTAACCCTTAATTTTCCTCATCCAAGTTGCAAAACATTAAGACCATTTTTGTTTGTGGTTTTGTATCGTCCACCAGGCCCTTACTCTCAATTCTTGGATCAGATCTCAAATTTTTTATCTGATATAGTATTAAATACTGATAGGGTTATTATAGTGGGGGACTTCAATATTCATGTGGATACTGAAAGTGATAGCCTAAATGCAGCCTTTAATGCTATTTTAGACTCAATTGGCTTTACTCAAAAAGTACAGGGATCGACCCACTCAGGTAAACACACTTTGGACCTTGTACTGACATACGGTATTGAGTGTGAGGAAATAACGGTCCACCCACATAACCCGGTCCTGTCTGACCACTTCTTGATAACTTTTGAATTTACTTTAACTGACCATCTTAAATCTGAAAGAAAATTTCATTATAGTAGAGCTTTATCAGACAATGCTGTAACAATTTTTAAAGAATCTGTTCCATTCTTACTTTCCTCAGTGTCTCAGAGTAACACAGTGGATGGCAGCAATTCTATCTCTAACCCTTCAGAAATTGATGGTCTGGTTCACAGCGTTACGTCCTCATTGCGTTTGGCATTAGATAGTGTAGCCCCATTAAAAAAGAAAGTGGCTAGCCATAGGAGGCTGACTCCTTGGTTTAACGCAGAGTTGCGTACTTTAAAGCAGAATACTAGGAAGTTGGAGAGAAAATGGCGCTTTACACATCTAGAGGATTTCTATTTAACCTGGAATAACAGTCTACTGCTGTATAAAAAGACCCTTCGACAAGCTAGAACAGCATATTTTTCATCATTAATAGAGGCGAATAAAAACAATCCTAGGTTTCTTTTTAGTACAGTTGCCAAACTTACACAGAGTCATAGCTCTGTTGAGCAAACTATTCCCCCGGCTCTTAGCAGTGATGATTTTATGGGATTCTTCCTAAATAAAATTAATTATATTAAAAATAAAATCATTGGCACCCTCCCAAACATGATCACTTCTCCCTCAGTAAATGAGGCAGCATCAGAAAGAACTGTAGAACCTCAGTTGTGCTTAGGCTGTTTTGATTCAGTCGAGCTTTCAGAATTATCAAAAATATTAGCCTCATCTAAACCTTCAACTTGTATGTTGGACCCAATCTCAACCAAATTATTTAAAGAAGTGTTCCATTTGGTTCCTGGCCCCATTTTGGATATGATGAATCTATCCTTAGTAAACGGATACGTACCACAGGAATTTAAAATAGCTGTAATTAAACCTTTACTCAAGAAACCTTCCCTTGATCAAGATGACTTAGTGAATTACAGACCTATATCTAACCTTCCTTTCTTATCCAAAGTCCTTGAGAAAATAGTTGCTAATCAAGTCTGTGAACATCTAAACAGTAACGAGCTGTTTGAAGAGTTTCAGTCAGGTTTTAGAGCTCATCATAGCACTGAAACAGCACTGGTGAAGGTTACTAATGATATTCTCATGGCCTCAGATAATGGACTGGTGTCTGTTCTGGTTTTGTTAGATCTCAATGCTGCTTTTGACACAGTCGATCATAATATTCTCTTAGAAAGGCTTGAACATGTTGCAGGGATCAAAGGAACAGCACTAGGCTGGTTTAAATCATATTTGTCTGATAGATTCCAGTTTGTTCATCTAAATGATAAATCTTCTTCACTCTCAAGGGTTACTTGTGGAGTTCCACAGGGTTCTGTCCTTGGACCAATTCTTTTCACCATATATATGCTTCCAATTGGTAGAATCATTAGACAGCATGGGATAAATTTCCACAGCTATGCCGATGATACACAACTATATTTATCCATAAATCCTGATGAACCCAGTCAGTTAGGTAGATTACAGGCATGTCTGGAAGACATAAAAGCATGGATGACCCTAAACTTTTTGCTTTTAAATTCTGACAAGACAGAAGTTGCTGTCTTTGGACCAGAAGTTCTTAAACAGAAACTGATTAGTCAATCACTTCATCTGGATGGCATTAAATTGTCCCCCAGTAATAACGTAAAGAACCTCGGCGTTATTTTTGACCAAGACTTGACATTTAAATCCCATATTAAACGGGTTTCTAGGATTTCTTTCTTTCACCTCCGGAATATTGCTAAAATTAGAAACATCCTGTCCAGGAGTGATGCTGAGAAACTAGTCCATGCATTTGTTACCTCAAGGCTGGACTACTGTAATTCTTTACTATCAGGAAGTCCACAAAATGCCATTAAAAGCCTTCAGTTGATCCAAAATGCGGCAGCAAGAGTTCTGATGAATATTAAAAAGAGAGATCACATTTCTCCTGTTTTAGCTTCCCTTCATTGGCTCCCTGTTAAATCCAGAATAGAATCTAAGATCCTTCTTCTTACATATAAAGCCCTTAATAATCAAGCTCCATCATACATCAGAGATCTAATTGGTCCATATGTTCCTAACAGAACCCTTCGCTCTCAGACTGCAGGTTTACTTGTAGTTCCTAGGATCTCTAAAAGTAGAATGGGAGGCAGATCTTTTAGTTATCAGGCTCCTCTCCTGTGGAACCAGCTCCCAGCTTTAGTCCGTGAGGCAGACACTCTGTTTACTTTTAAGGCCAGGCTTAAAACTTTCCTTTTTGATAAAGCTTATAGTTAGAGTGGCTTAGGTCATCCTGAGCTATCTCTGTAGTTATGCTGCTATAGGCTTAGACTGCTGGAGGACAGACTTACCAATTTTCTTCACTCTGCTACTTCCTTTTCTCCTACGACTCTCCAGTTGTATTACAGTACATTCTGTTATTTCGACTGTTAACTTTGTTTTCTCTCAGTGTTTTTCTCCCCATCGAAGATACACCTGGTCTGGTATCCTGCTTGGCTGCAATGCCCTGTTGGACGGGGGTCATCGACTGGGATGATCCTCTCAGTAACTGAACATCCACTGTGTCCTGTTATCAACTTTTTACTTTCTGTAACATAGAAAGTTCTCTTATATCGGATCTTCTGTTCCTTCTGTGTTCTGCTCTGTCTTCTCAAACCCCCAGACGGTCGTGGCAGATGGCCGCTCCTACTGAGCCTGGTTCTGTTGGAGGTTTCTTCCTGTTAAAGGGGAGCTTTTCCTCTCCACTGTCGCTACATGCTTGCTCAGTATGAGGGATTGCTGAAGGATTGCTGTGGTTGGAAATCTGCCCAACCTCACGCCAATGACTGACGCAATCTGCTGGGATTCCTTAAATAGGAAACTTTTTAACTGATTGGAATGTTTGTATAAATGTATTGAAATGACTTCTTGTTAAGAGCCTTGAGATGACATCTGTTGTGAATTGGCGCTATATAAATAAACTGAATTGAATTGAAATTGATGTTTCTAATTTTAGCAATATTCCGGAGGTGAAAGAAAGAAATCCTAGAAACCTGTTTAATATGGGATTTAAATGTCAAGTCTTGGTCAACAATAACGCCGAGGTTCTTTACGTTATTACTGGGGGCCAATTTAATGCCATCCAGATGAAGTGATTGACTAATCAGTTTCTGTTTAAGAACTTCTGGTCCAAAGACGGCAACTTCTGTCTTGTCAGAATTTAAAAGCAAAAAGTTTAGGGTCATCCATGTTTTTATGTCTTCCAGAAATGCCTGTAATCTACCTAACTGACTGGGTTCATCAGGATTTATGGATAAATATAGTTGTGTTTCATCTGCATAGCTGTGGAAATTTATCCCATGCTGTCTAATGATTCTACCAATTGGAAGCATATATATGGTGAACAGAATTGGTCCAAGCACAGAACCCTGTGGAACTCCACAAGTAACCCTTGAGAGTGAAGATGATTTATCATTTAGATGAACAAACTGGAATCTATCAGACAAATATGATTTAAACCAGCCTAGTGCTGTTCCTTTGATCCCTGCAACATGTTCAAGCCTTTCTAAGAGAATATTATGATCGACTGTGTCAAAAGCAGCACTGAGATCTAACAAAACCAGAACAGACACCAGTCCATTATCTGAGGCCATGAGAATATCATTAGTAACCTTCACCAGTGCTGTTTCAGTGCTATGATGAGCTCTAAAACCTGACTGAAACTCTTCAAACATCTCGTTACTGTTTAGATGCTCACAGACTTGATTAGCAACAATTTTCTCAAGGACTTTGGATAAGAAAGGAAGGTTAGATATAGGTCTGTAATTCACTAAGTCATCTTGATCAAGGGAAGGTTTCTTGAGTAAAGGTTTAATTACAGCTATTTTAAATTCCTGTGGTACGTATCCGTTTACTAAGGATAGATTCATCATATCCAAAATGGGGCCAGGAACCAAATGGAAAACTTCTTTAAATAATTTGGTTGAGATTGGGTCCAACATACAAGTTGAAGGTTTAGATGAGGCTAATATTTTTGATAATTCCGAAAGCTCGACTGAATCTAAACAGCCTAAGCACGACTGAGGTTCTACAGTTCTTTCTGATGCTGCCTCATTTACTGAGGAAGAAGTGATCATGTTTGGTAGGATGCCAATGATTTTATTTTTAATAGAATTAATTTTATTTATGAAGAATCCCATAAAATCATCACTGCTAAGAGCTGGGGGAATAGTTTGCTCAACAGAGGTATGACTCTGTGTAAGTTTGGCAACTGTACTAAAAAGAAACCTAGGATTGTTTTTATTCGCCTCTATTAATGATGAAAAATATGCTGTTCTAGCTTGTCGAAGGGTCTTTTTATACAGCAGTAGACTGTAATTTCAGGTTAAATAGGAATCCTCTAGATGTGTAGAGCGCCATTTTCTCTCCAACTTCCTAGTATTCTGCTTTAAAGTACGCAACTCTGCGTTGAACCAAGGAGTCAGCCTCCTATGGCTAGCCACTTTCTTTTTTAATGGGGCTACACTATCTAATGCCAAACGCAATGAGGACGTAACGCTGTGAACCAGACCATCAATTTCTGAAGGGTTAGATATAGAATTTCTGCCATCCACTGTGTTACTCTGAGACACTGAGGAAAGTAAGAATGGAACAGATTCTTTAAAAATTGTTACAGCATTGTCTGATAAAGCTCTACTATAATGAAATTTTCTTTCAGATTTAAGATGGTCAGTTAAAGTAAATTCAAAAGTTATTAAGAAGTGGTCAGACAGGACCGGGTTATGTGGGTGGATTGTTATTTCCTCACACTCAATACCGTATGTCAGTGCAAGGTCCAAAGTGTGTTTGCCCGAGTGGGTCGATCCCTGTACTCTTTGAGTAAAGCCACTAGAGTCCAAAATACCCTTAAAGGCTGCATTTAGGCTATCACTTTCAGTATCCACATGAATATTGAAGTCCCCCACTATAATGACCCTATCAGTATTTAATACTATATCAGATAAAAAATTTGAGATCTGATCCAAGAATTGAGAGTAAGGGCCTGGTGGACGATACAAAACCACAAACAAAAATGGTCTTAATGTTTTGCAACTTGGATGAGGAAAATTCAATTCAATTCAATTCAGTTTATTTATATAGCGCCAATTCACAACAGATGTTTCATCTCAAGGCACTTAACAAGAAGTCATTTCAATACATTTATACAAACATTCCAATCAGTTAAAAAGTTTCCTATTTAAGGAATCCCAGCAGATTGCGTCAGTCATTGGCGTGAGGTTGGGCCCCGTTGATGCAGACTTTCCAACCACAGCAATCCTTCAGCAATCCCTCATACTGAGCAAGCATGTAGCGACAGTGGAGAGGAAAAACTCCCCTTTAACAGGAAGAAACCTCCAACAGAACCAGGCTCAGTAGGAGCGGCCATCTGCCACGACCGTCTGGGGGTTTGAGAAGACAGAGCAGAACACAGAAGGAACAGAAGATCCGATATAAGAGAACTTTCTATGTTACAGAAAGTAAAAAGTTGATAACAGGACACAGTGGATGTTCAGTTACTGAGAGGATCATCCCAGTCGATGACCCCCGTCCAACAGGGCATTGCAGCCAAGCAGGATACCAGACCAGGTATATCTTCGATGGGGAGAAAAACACTGAGAGAAAACAAAGTTAACAGTCGAAATAACAGAATGTACTGTAATACAACTGGAGAGTCGTAGGAGAAAAGGAAGTAGCAGAGTGAAGAAAATTGGTAAGTCTGTCCTCCAGCAGTCTAAGCCTATAGCAGCATAACTACAGAGATAGCTCAGGATGACCTAAGCCACTCTAACTATAAGCTTTATCAAAAAGGAAAGTTTTAAGCCTGGCCTTAAAAGTAAACAGAGTGTCTGCCTCACGGACTAAAGCTGGGAGCTGGTTCCACAGGAGAGGAGCCTGATAACTAAAAGATCTGCCTCCCATTCTACTTTTAGAAATCCTAGGAACTACAAGTAAACCTGCAGTCTGAGAGCGAAGTGCTCTTTTAGGAATATATGGACCAATCAGATCTCTGATGGATGATGGAGCTTGATAATTAAGGGCTTTGTATGTAAGAAGAAGGATCTTAAATTCTATTCTGGATTTAACAGGGAGCCAATGAAGGGAAGCTAAAACAGGAGAAATGTGATCTCTCTTTTTAATATTCATCAGAACTCTTGCTGCTGCATTTTGGATCAACTGAAGGCTTTTAATGGCATTTTGTGGACTTCCTGATAGTAAAGAATTACAGTAGTCCAGCCTTGAGGTAACAAATGCATGGACTAGTTTCTCAGCATCACTCCTGGACAGGATGTTTCTAATTTTAGCAATATTCCGGAGGTGAAAGAAAGAAATCCTAGAAACCCGTTTAATATGGGATTTAAATGTCAAGTCTTGGTCAAAAATAACGCCGAGGTTCTTTACGTTATTACTGGGGGACAATTTAATGCCATCCAGATGAAGTGATTGACTAATCAGTTTCTGTTTAAGAACTTCTGGTCCAAAGACAGCAACTTCTGTCTTGTCAGAATTTAAAAGCAAAAAGTTTAGGGTCATCCATGCTTTTGTCTTCCAGACATGCCTGTAATCTACCTAACTGACTGGGTTCATCAGGATTTATGGATAAATATAGTTGTGTATCATCGGCATAGCTGTGGAAATTTATCCCATGCTGTCTAATGATTCTACCAATTGGAAGCATATATATGGTGAAAAGAATTGGTCCAAGGACAGAACCCTGTGGAACTCCACAAGTAACCCTTGAGAGTGAAGATGATTTATCATTTAGATGAACAAACTGGAATCTATCAGACAAATATGATTTAAACCAGCCTAGTGCTGTTCCTTTGATCCCTGCAACATGTTCAAGCCTTTCTAAGAGAATATTATGATCGACTGTGTCAAAAGCAGCACTGAGATCTAACAAAACCAGAACAGACACCA
This sequence comes from Valencia hispanica, assembly GCA_963556495.2. NCBI lineage: Eukaryota > Metazoa > Chordata > Actinopteri > Cyprinodontiformes > Valenciidae > Valencia > Valencia hispanica. Next base: position 1,652,471 of record OY747721.1, on the reverse strand, counting down.
GTCCATTATCTGAGGCCATGAGAATATCATTAGTAACCTTCACCAGTGCTGTTTCAGTGCTATGATGAGCTCTAAAACCTGACTGAAACTCTTCAAACAGCTCGTTACTGTTTAGATGTTCACAGACTTGATTAGCAACTATTTTCTCAAGGACTTTGGATAAGAAAGGAAGGTTAGAAATTAAGGGTTAGATGTTCAAAAGAACTGTAGCTATCAATTGGTCTGGGACTAATTAGTAAATCAGAATGGAAAATGGTTGCAACTCCTCCTCCTCGCCCAGTATTTCTAGGAATGTGAAAATTTAAGTGACTGGAAGGAGTTGACTCAACGACATACCCGTCAGAACGTCCTACCCGTCAGAACATCCTACCCGTCAGATCGACACCAGATAGCAAACTGACTCCGGTCCGGATCCGATCCGGAGGTAGTGTAGGCTCTTGAACGGATCCGCAAAACAAACCCGGATCGGAGTCTACTTGCGGTGCCGGACTGCTGAAGGAGGAGCAGCTGCTCTCTGTCTCTCTCCAGATCCGTTCACTTTATTTTATTTTCTGTTTGCTTTTCTCATTTTCTCTTAACTTTTTCTTAGTTATTTTATCTACCCAGCCCCTGGAATTACTGTATTGGACCGGATCTTTTCTTGGATTACTTTTTTATGGACTTATCAACATGGCTTTTTGCTCAGCTGAGGATTTTGAAAAACTGCTCCACAGAATTGAGGGCATTGAAACGAAGCTATGTCGTCTGGAAATTAATTTTGATCTCCACGCTGATTATGGAAACGACACAACTTAACCGTTGAATACACACAGGGAACAGCCTATCAGCCCGGTGTTACATCGGTCTAACCGTGTCACAGAGACTCCCTACAGGCGTCTGAGCGGCAGAACTCTGCACTGTAATAAAGACTGGCCAGCTTTAAAACGCACAGAATCATTAACCGCAGCCTGTTCTCCGAGGAAGAAAAAACAAAAGAAACTCTGGCACAGAGAAAACTCTGAACCCAGAACTGCCGCTTCTGCTAAAAGTAAACGAAAGAGGTTTCAGCCAAAAACAAGAGATATTTCTCCACCTGGAATCCCGCTGAAAAACACATTCGCAGCCTTGAGTTGAAAGATGACACAGTCCCCGGGACCAGTCAAAGCCACTAGGAGAAACCTAGCCGCATCAAACGGACACATAACAAAGTAAAAGCCCCCCCAGCAAAGATTGTTATGAAACAAGACGGATCAATTAATGGAATTAAGGCTTTTTGTACCAATAACACCAGAGTTTATTGCTGCTACAAAAATACAGTGAGAGAAATATCTGAAAAAAATCCCAAAAATCTTGGACCAACATCCTGCTTTGGAAAAGCTCGTCATTCACGCTGGATCAGCAGATATCGCGATGAGACAATCAGAGATTCTGAAGAGAGACTTTTCTGATCTCCTACAGAGATTTTATGGACTTAACGTAAACATCCTCATCAGCGGACCAGTCCCTGAAGGGAATGATGAAAGATTTAGCAGACTCCGCATGCTCCATAAATGGTTGAAGAAACAATCAGCTGAGAAGTCGTTCACATTTATCAATAATTTCAAAGTATTTGGAAGTGCTAACCATCTGTTCAAAGGCCAACGTTATCTTAACAAGGCCGGAGTAAAGCTGTTAGCAGCAAACATTTTTTCTTATCAAAATCAGAAAGCAAAACATTTGCTCCCATAAGCTGATCTTGAGGCGCCCATGGATATCAGAGAACAAAAACACCAAGTCATGATGACACCACAGGACCAAACAGATAAACAACCATCAGAGATTAAGTCTTCATCTTCCTGTGACTCAGCCACATCAAATGAGTCTCCATTTAGAAACTTTACACAGACAGACTGAACGAGCAAATCAAATTTGGGACACAGTTAACACCTAAACTTAGACTACACCAAACGCCTGGGACTAGTGTCAATACGCCTGGGAGCTTCCCCCCCTGATTATTACAGATATCTGATATTTGAGGGAACCGGGCTGTTATGGCAAATTAAAGTATCTCAGGGTCTCCATAATAAAGAAGACTTGAGTCCCAGAAGGCGTTTGAGTATTTAATTCAAACATGTCTGGCCAGACCATGGAGGGGACAGAGTTACTCGTGCATCACCCTAACCAACCTTTCTAACTAACCCCTTAAATAGTATTCAGTAATCATTGTTTATCTCTGTAGAGGTCTTCTCCAACCTTCACGCCCCGCCTCCGGAGAACTGCTTCACACGAGTCTTATACCAATGCGTAAAGCAGCACATCCGAAGGCCAGACTGTTATCTTACTGCTCCGGCGTCTGTCTCTCTGGTGACCTGACACATATATCTTTCTCATAACATTAAGCTGGAACAATAAGCTTGTCATTTTATCTTAGATACATTCACTAAACAGAGAATATAAACTTAATTCCTAATTGCATAACAATTTTCCACCACAATTCCTCGCTTTTATTAACTTAATTAATATCATAAATATAAAGGGAAAATTCTACAGTGCTATCACAAATCTCCCTAAAAGGTTGGTAGGTTGATCAAAAAAAAAGACAATGTTCAAAACCCAAATTACAATCAGACATGAGACATGTTTGGCCATGGAATTAGCTCACAGTGACAAATATAGATCCTTCCAGATGACTTTGTTGAGACTCCTGTGCATTGAGACCGTAAACCCACGGGGTCTTCTTACGCCAATTTCTTGTGGGCAAAATGTCATCTCAACAGCCCCTCGCCCCAGAGGCGGCCATCCACAGGTCTCGTCATCTGTCAGGATGCTTTAGATAAAACACAGAACAAAGGAGAAATTATGTAGCATCTTCCAGTACACTTCAGAGGGTATTACATCAGCACTAGGTGTTGAAACGTGTACGCTTCCCTTGTTGTCTGTTGACTTAAAGTCAGCCTCCGCCAGCATCCAGTGACCCGTAGCCACCGATCAGTCCTTCCTCAGAAAGGAGAGAGTGGTCACTCCTCAGAAGGTCCTCCAGTGAGAACTTCCCAATGGAGCCCTTGGGAGCTGAGCTAATTAGGTATTAGAGCATTGATGTTCAAACACAGGTGAGCCAATTCTGATTATGACAAGTATAACCCACACCCTCGGAGTATGGTTTCAGATCAACCTAATGCAACTGTGTGCAAAAGCAATTCTAAACAACTCACAACCTGGTTAATGAGCCAAATCTCATCAACTGAAGCTAGAATACAATTAAGGTAAATGTCTCCAAATCACTCTGTACTAAATCCATGCCAAGAAAAAGACAACCAACCATTCCAACTTGTGAGAGTAAAAAATCCCAAGATTCACCAACTCCCAGCAAGAAGGTTTTCAGATCAACTTAATACTTTGTAGAGTTCCCAGACACAATATGTACTACAACTCTGAACCCAAACCGAAATGGAATATGAAGTCAGACGTCAAGTCCAGATAGTAAAACACCCCTTTAATTTATGACAGAGTTATGATTCACAAGAAACCCAATTAAACCTGCAAGTTACAATTCTCTTCATAATCTCATAAAAATCTGTTCCAATTACTAACAAATCCAATTTCTCCCCTTTTTTTATGGCATCGTCTTGCACATGCCTTAAAAAAAAAAAAAAAAAAAAAAAAAACAAGAAACAAGGAAACAATAACTTCTACTGCTTCTCCGGTGTCGAGAAAAGAGACATAGTAGGTTAAAGGTCATGCATAAGACATAATCTCAGAACCTGTGGATCCTGCTGCTGTTGCTGCTGAGGCATCTTCAACCTCCAGATGACCATATCCCAATCATTTATGTTCGCAATTTGGTTCTTATATTTGAATCACCTTGTTGTTGAAAGTGTGCTTATACAAATAAAATTGCCTTGCCTTGCAAAAACAAAATAACTTCAACACATAGTTACCTAATGTATTTAAGAATTTTAGTCCAAAAATTCCCTTGCATTAGTTACAACAACACCTAATTTCCCTCTGGGATCAATAAAGTATTTTGAATTGAATTAGACAGCTTCTTCAGACCCTGCTTTTCTAAAATCTAATTGATGTTACAATAAGGATTATCTTTGCAAAGGTTCAACAAACAAATACCCCCTACTTTTTAGAAAAAATGTTTTACTCAGGACACAGTTTATTTACCTAATTAATATCTCTGCTGCTGTTATTTGCTCATCTGTTTCCCACAGTTTATTCTCTGTTAACTCCTTGGAAAAAAAAGAATACATTTATTCTAAATGCACAATTTTAAAACATGTACAACTGTCAAACATCTCTATTTTCAATTTATCTAACTCAGTTGCACATTCAGATTTGAGCATGCCACTCTATTTTAATAGCAACGATGTCAAGTAACCTTTTTACCTGTACCTGATACTCTTCAGAAACTTTTTCTTCATTGCAGTTTGTGTGTGGGACATGAGTTATTACTTTATACTTCACGAAGTAATTATCTATTTGCCTACTTTTTACCTCTACTCAGTATTTAGACAGCTTATATTTTAAAATTAGCCTAGTTACCCCTCTCATTTAGTCTTTTATTAAAAGGAACACACAAAAAACCCTCAAACATCAAAAAGTGTTACAATTGAATAGATTTAACTGTGGTTTGACAGTAGGTCTCACATTTATTATTCTGACACCCTGTTTTTTATGCGATCTATAGCATATAATGTTAACTGAATATTTTCCACATTTGTTTTTTAGAACAGTGATTGAAATTCCAAATCTATTTTTAGTCATCATTTGTAACTAAATGAAGTAAACTAAACTTTAAAAATAGAAACCAAATAATTTTAAACCCCACTGTGTGTGTGTAGGTCTCACCTGTTGGCTTAAAGATTGCATTAAATGCATAATTTTCACATATGCAGCTGATACAGGTAGCCTAGTGTATCCCAAATGTGTCATTATTTAACATTTTAATCATTATGGCCTTAAGTAAAAGTTATTTTTGGTCGAGGTATGGCTAAAGCTTTATTCTTTATCATTTAATGTTCTAATCCTAAGTTTGTTTTATGCTTTCTACCTTCTTTGTGTAAATCTAAATTTATGTACAGTCATAAGAAAGAAGCTTGTGGCTCAATTAGCTGATTAGCAACACGAGAATCACATTTAATCTGCAACGGACTTTATTTCAGATCATTTTTACCACATTGTAGTTAATAACTCGCTGGCTAAGATTAACCCTAGAGTGTTTACCCGCGTTGTTTTTCATGCGTTTTCTGTAAATTACTCAAAAGACTGAAATACTTTCATACTGCCACTCGCATCTGTATCAATATATGTCCGATTCTAACAGTGCGTTTTCCGTGTTATTTCTATTTACTACTGAGTAGACTGCGTTTTATCAAAAGAATTAGTTAAACATAGAAACCCCCGTTCATCTAGTTTAAAGCTGAATTGCATATTTTCTCATAGAATCTTAAAAGAACGTTTTCAAGCTAAGGTTCCCGAGCCAAACGCAGCCGCCCCTTATCTCATGAACACAGAGTGTTATAGTTTTATGTCGAACCAGTTTTAATCAGTTACAATAGTTCACATTTTATATTAACATTTACCTTTGTGCATTATTTACCCCCGAGGCTTTTATTGATTAGCACAAATCTAACAGCTGTAACTCACTGAGTACAGCACACCCATTTAATAGGCTATAAAATTAATATGGATTCAGGTTAGAAAATACTCAAATATTAGATTGATGAGGTAAATACAGTCAGATGTCATTTCCATCTCTCACATTAATTTGAAGGATTGCTTTGAAAAACCAGCATAATAAATCAAATAGACTAAAGAATGTTTATTCATATTTGCAGAAAAATATCATTATTAATGATTGTTGGAAATGTGTTCCAAATCTTTTTTCAAAAATGATGTAGGAATGATTTAGGAATTTATTCTCCAGTAAATCACTGAGTCACGTTTAGATAATTAATCATTATTATATTATCACCATTAAAACTATAGCAAGTTTTCAAGATAATATAGTTTATTTTAAACATTAAATCTGACTCATATGCACCAATACAGATCATAATAATCAGACTCCGGCTTCCATCATTCATTATGCTTTAAATTGAAATATTCTCTGTTTTATTTGATCTATTTTTGTCCAAGATCACTTCATGTTAAGATTGCAGTTTTTTAGATCTGTTGCGTTTAGTTTTTCAGATAGAGCGATGACATATTTATAATCCTGAGATCCCAAGCAATCCACTGATACTAAATGCATGTCAAATGCATTAAAAAGCCTATTCTAGAAATATTATTTAACAAGGATGAGAAAAGATAATGGAGTGTTTCCACGTCCTTCAGTCAGCATGCAGACACATCTCACATGTTGGTGATCCAAGACACAGAGAGTATCCTTGAGCTCTCACATGTTGGTTCAACATAATACATATCTCAGTTAACACAGAGACTTAACCTTTGACATGATCAATATATTTTTCCACATTAAGCCATTCAAATTTTCTTTTATAAAAAGTGCTACGCAGAAAAATTCTCCCAACAGGCCTCAAATAATTTAGCCTTTGATAAAAGCCAAGAGAGCTACAACAAAACTAACTGTGAAATCTATAGTTCAGGATTTGATTTTTACCCCTAAACACCAAGTGATTATATTTTATTTGCTTTCTTAATTTGAAAAGTGATACGTCACTGTTGACGAACAATTACGTTTTATTATTTATTACTATTTGAAAGAGTGTTTTTGCAGCTACAGGGGATCACACTTCTTACCCTCCCTTGTAAGGTCTAAGAGAAAATGTTAGAATTTGAATTCCCTTCACCATAGCCCCAAATAAGCCAAAATATATAAGTACCCCCCAAACTCAGGTACGCACAGGTAACCTCCCAAGCCACTTTTCCATACCTTTTTGGGCCGAACCTCCTCCCCTGTGGACAAAGTGGTCAGTCCATTCTAGAAAAAAAAGCAAAACAGAATGAGAACCAGCCTGATTTACATTCTGGTTCAGTTGAAATTGAAAATTGCATTGGTTGTCATAAGCAAAATTCCAAACTCACAGGACCACTGTATTGTTATAATTGAAGGCCCCTAAAAAGCATTTCAGGCATGTAAATATTTACTTAAAACAGTGAGACGACTTCCCTTTAATTACAAAGTCAGGTGCCTTATATTAAGACCCCCTTATATAACTTCCTGTGTTTACCCACCAGAGTGTGACAAAACCATCAGATTTCTAGGAACAAACCTTCCCTGACCTCTTGCCCCTTATCCTGGAAGGAGACACAGAATACTTCACAGCTTGAGATCAATTCTGTAATTTTCCAAGCAAAATTTCTAATAAGGCCCACTAACTGCTCTGACGCTTGAATGTTCCCCAGATAAGATTAGTATTTACCTTTTTTCCCCATTTATTTAAGACCTAAGTAGCCTAAGGACCAGTCATCTTTATATTGATGTTACCCAGCAGAAACCTAAAGTTTTATTTTTTTTGTTGCGTTCAAATTATAGCTTAAACAATCTTGTTTTACTGTTGCTGCTCACAGCACGGTCTTGTTATTTTTTAGTCTCGCCATTTTCTGATGTCAGTAAGAGATTGTTTACATTAGCGCCTTGCAAGCTGATAAAAAATTCGTCCTTCACAGCTGTGGCGAAATCTAAGCAGTGTTACTGTCAAAGGTCCAATTTACTTTAGTTAATGTTCACAGTTCTAAGATTTATTACTTTCTTATAACATAAACCCCAAAACACAAGGAAAATGTAAGGCCCCAATTGTCCCAGGAAGAAAGGAAAATATGTTTTCACTGTCAGTCAGCGTAGTCAAAATTTAAGTCAGTCAGGGTATAATTCACAACCTACTCTAAATGCCCCAATCAACTCTGCTATTTGTTCTAGTCGTAAAATGGGAACATTTCTGTTTCTAAGTTAGTGCACACAAGCTGCGACAGGTAAGGAAACTTGTACTTAGTGTAATAACAATTCCATCAAATAACTTTCAACCAAAATGAAATAAAATGTGGACTCTCCTGACAGAGCATTAGGAGAGAAGATTACTCTCTTGCCCTAAAAAAAATTAGATGTGAAACACAGTCTTTAAGCTCTGATTAGACTAAACTCACCGGATGACGAATCATCACCTTATCAGAGCCGTAGCAGTTTCTCTGTCTGCTTTACCACGTCTGTCTAAAACAAACACATTTGGTTTAGTTGCACATCAACTTTCCCTTACAAATTACAACACAATAACAAAACAAATTAGATCAACATAAAAAATAGAAAAAAAATCAGAAATTATGGCCTGCTTCCATCAAGACCCCTTTCGCTCTAAGGTCCTCTGACAGAAACAAAACAAAAACAAGATTTACTTTCCTAAGGGAGTGTGTATGTGTGTGTGTCATAAGCAGGTGTCACAGAGATAAAATACAGCTACATCAGTCAGCAAACATTTCTTAATTGCATTTGAGCTGTGTGTATTTTTGTCCTGCCCGAATGTCGCTGGGTCATCTGCAGGCTGGCCGGCCCAGGGCCCCCCCTCTCGATCCAGCTAATCGCCATGTTCCAGGGACCACAGCCCCCAAATAACTCATCTCACCTGAGCAAGAGTTTTCCCCTCTGCCCACTGGTCAGCCCGCATTCAGGCCGGAGTCCGGCCTCCGCCTTTGTTATGGCTGCCAAACCCCTTATTCCAAGGGTGGGGGAGGTACTAGGGCTCCTTGTGGCCCTCCCCAGGCGCCGCTGGACCGAAGGCAGGGGTCCCAACCAGCCTGAAGAAAAACACAGGACAACTCAGAAACTCATCAGCAGTTCTACAATGGAATGTGTAACAACAACTGTGTGTGTGTGTGTGTGTGTGTGTGTGTGTGTGTGTGTGTGTGTGTGTGGTATTCTGCATTATACCAAGCCATCAAACAAATGATCTTAATGCTCAAACACTCCAGTTCTGGAAGAAGCAAACACGAGTAAATAAAAGAGAAATAAACAAAACCACATAAATGAACCACAAATAAATAACATAACTTTTAGATTTCCTTTCAGATTATCCAAATTCCTCCCCAGGGCCCATTAATTCTTTTATTTTTTTCTTTTTCTCTGTCGACATATTGGACTGTCTGGAGGTGAAGTGTTGCTAGAATACAGACCCGATTGTCTGCCTGGGTACCCAGTTCCAATGAAGGACGTCTCCCCCATTGCTTTCTAGTTTCCTTGAGTGAAACAAAAGCTTAAAAAAACCCTCGTCGGAAAATAATCAATCAATTTAATTAATTGACCACTTGTCCAACTGCCGTGCTCCCAGGTAAAACCCGGAGCAAAAACCGTCACTTTCTTTAACACTGATTAAATAATTAACCATACAATTATATATAAGTATACAGTGGCTTGCAAAAGTATTCGGCCCCTTTGAACTTTTCCACATTTTGTCACATTACAGCCACAAACATGAATAAATTTTATTGGAATTCCAGGTGAAAGACCAAAACAAAGTGGTGTACACGTGAGAAGTGGAACGAAAATCATACATGATTCCAAACATTTTTTACAAATAAATAAGTGAAAAGTGGGGTGTGTGTAATTATTCAGCCCCCTGAGTCAATACTTTGTAGAACCACCTTTTGCTGCACTTCCAGCTGCCAGTCTTTTAGGGTATGTCTCTACCAGCTTTGCACATCTACAGACTGAAATTCTTGCTCATTCTTCTTTGCAAAACAGCTCCAGCTCAGTCAGATTAGATGGACAGCGTTTGTGAACATCAGCTTTCAGATCTTGCCACAGATTCTGGATTGGATTTAGATCTGGACTTTGACTGGGCCATTCTAACACATGGATATGTTTTGTTTTAAACCATTCCATTGTTGCCCTGGCTTTATGTTTAGGGTCGTTGTCCTGCTGGAAGGTGAACCTCCGCCCCAGTCTCAAGTCTTTTGCAGACTCCAAGAGGTTTTCTTCCAAGATTGCCCTGTATTTGGCTCCATCCATCTTCCCATCAACTCTGACCAGCTTCCCTGTCCCTGCTGAAGAGAAGCACCCCCAGAGCATGATGCTGCCACCACCATATTTGACAGTGGGGATGGTGTGTTCAGAGTGATGTGCAGTGTTAGTTTTGCATTTTGGTCTCATGTGACCAGAGCACCTTCTTCCACATGTTTGCTGTGTCCCCCTCATGGCTTGTGGCAAACTGCAAACGGGACTTCTTATGGTTTTCCTCTAACAATGGCTTTCTTCTTGCCACTCTTCCAAAAAGGCCAACTTTGTGCAGTGCATGACTAATAGTTGTCCTATGGACAGACACTCTCATATTAAACAAAATCTCAAATTGATAACCTGTCAGAAGGTTCAGCTGCCCATAATCACAATACTTAGGTTAGCTTTATTAAACATTAGATCTCTATCCGGGAAGTCTTTTCTTATCAATGACTTCATCACTGAGCATAATTTACACGCCCTTTTTTTTAAAATCAGAAACTTGGCTAAATGAAAATAACGAAACAACTGGATTGATAGAATCCAGTCCTCCAAATTACCATTTCTTAAGCGATAGCAGAAAGCACAGACGAGGTGGAGGTGTAGCCACCATCTTTCACAACTCAATGAACTTTAAAAAGGTAACTCTGGCCACGTTTGATTCTTTTGAATACCTAGCCACCCAGATAAATGAGCCTAACAAAGCTTTATTTCTAAGTTTATATAAACCACCAAAACTTAACTCTAACTTCTTTAATGATTTCAATTACCTTCTTTCTGTAATATGTATCGACTATGACCAACTAATCATCGTGGGGGATTTTAACATCCATACCGACAACCCCCAAGATAGACAAGCAAAAACATTAGATGACACTCTCCACATCTACGGCCTGACCCAGCATGTCAAACAACCAACACACAATAAAGGACACACTCTGGACTCAATGATCAGCAAAGGTTTAAATATTTCCAACATCTCTGTAATTAATATTCCGTTATCTGACCATTTGTGTTTTCTTTGAAAGTACCATCTCTGCTAAATTATCCAGCCACAGTAAGACCACTATAAAAAACATTTTCTAGGGGACAGTTCAGTAGAAACCTTTAAACGTATTTACCCTTCCACCATATCCCCCTCATCTCACAACTCAAACTCAGTAATTAAGTTGGTAGATAATTTTCTTGCGACGAGCCGAGAGAAAATGGCGGAAAACTCGACTCCAGGTTCACTGTGAGATCTACAAAGAGAGACTGAATAGATATCAGCTAACTATAAAAGATGCTAGGGAATCGTTCTTTTCTGAAATCATCAACAGAAACATTAATAATGCAACAGTGGAAAGACTAACTAATCCTTTAGTGACAGTAGCCCCTGAACTAAACTCTACCAGGGCCTGCAATGAATTTGCCAGCTTTTTCACTGAAAAGATTCTAACAATTAGACAGTCAATCTGTACCTCAATATTGAACCCAGAACCAGTGCCATCCCCAATCAACAACAATGTAGAGAAAATGTCTGAATTCCACGAATTAAACCAGAACGGCCTTGAAAAAAATCATTATCCAACTAAGCTCCTCCTCCTGCTGTCTTGATATCCTACCCACAGTTTTTCTAAAGAAAGTTCTTCCTGTTATTGGTTCTGATCTTGTTCAAATAGTGAACTCATCACTGCTATCAGGTTTCTTCCCTCAGGCTTTAAAAACAGCAGTTATTAAACCACTGCTAAAGAAGAAAAATCTGGACAACACGTTAATGCAGAACTACAGGCCAATCTCTAATCTCCCATTCATCAGTAAGATTATTGAAAAAGCTGTATTTCAGCAGTTAAATAGCTTCATAACAATGACAAACCGCTTTGATGTTTTTCAGTCTGGTTTCCGTGCTCACCACAGTACCCTCGTCAAAGTTTTCAATGACATCCGCATAAATACAGACTGTGGAAGAACCACAGTGATGGTTCTCTTGGACCTCAGTGCAGCATTTGACACCGTTGATCATGATATATTACTGGAACGACTGGAGAGCTGGGTCGGACTCTCTGGTACACTACTTGGCTGGTTTGAGTCTTACCTAAAGAACAGGGACTTCTATGTTTCAATAGGAAACTTTTCATCAGAACGAACAGAAATCACATGTGCGGTGCCCCAGGGTTCGATTTTAGGCCCAGTGCTTTTTAACCTGTATATTCTCCCTCTTGGCAGCGTCATCAGAAGACATGGAGTCAACTTTCACAGTTATGCTGATGATACACAGCTGTACATCTCCATGTCTCCCGATGACACACGGCCAATGGATGCACTTTTTAACTGCATTTTAGATATCAAATCCTGGATGGCAGAAAACTTTCTCCAGCTCAACCAGGACAAAACTGAAGTTTTAGTCATCGGTCCTGAGGCTCAGAGAGAGAAACTTTTATCAAAACTACAATCACTGTCTTTTAATCCTTCTTTACAAGTGAAGAACCTGGGCGTAATTTTGACTCTGAGCTGACTTATCCCTCACATTAAAAACATTAATAAAATAGGTTTTTAATCACCTTAAGAACATCGCCAGAGTCCGCCCCATTCTCTCTCAGGCCAACATGGAGACACTGATGCTTTTATCTCCAGTAGGATTGATTACTGTAATGCTCTGCTTTCTGGTCTTCCCAAAAAGATTATATCAGGTTTACAACTCCTACAAAATTTAGCAGCACGTGTCCTGATGAAGACCAGGAGACGGGAGCACATTACACCTGTCTTAGAATCACTGCATTGGCTCCCCGTGTGTCTTAGGATCGATTTTAAGGTTCTTTTAATGGTTTTTAAGTGTCTTAATGGTCTTGGGCCTTCTTATCTTTCAGAACTGCTTTTACCATATGAACCTTCGCGGTCTCTGCGCTCCTCTGGCAGCCGTTTACTTGTCATCCCAAAAGTCAGGACACACTCATGGTGAGGCATCTTTCCATTATAATGGTCCTCACCTCTGGAACAGGCTGCCTGAGGACCTTAGGGCCGCAGAGAACGTTCCTGTTTTTAAAAGTAGGCTCAAGACTCACCTTTTTAGCCTAGCTTTTAATTAACTGATTACTATTTACTGCCTGTTATTTGCTTTTCATGCTTTTATTGATCAGTGTTTTACTACTTGGTCTTGTACTTATCTCGTTAATTTAATTTATTTATTAATTTACCTACCTACCTACCCATCAATCTATTTATTTGTGTATTTAAACATGTTAGCCTGTTTTACACGGATAATAAAAACAGACATCGTTCCAGTGTTTCCTCTGTGGGAGCCCTCTGCCCCGGGAGCGGTGGTCAGCTGTAGCTGCCTGGGTGCTCTCCAGGTGGTGCTTGGGTGGAGGTCAGAATCCTGGCCTCCCCTCCTCTGGACGCCCTGGGTCGGTGCCTTGGCTGCTGCTGTTGACCCGCTGCTGCTGGGGCAGATGGCTCCCTTGATGACGTTTCCTTACCCAACCTGGCTCATCTGTACTAGGCCCAGTGTCCATCCTACTTTCTATTTTAATCTCCTTTTAATGTGTCCGCACATGGGGATAGGATTGAGGGGAGGGTAGTATAGTATAGGCCATACCCATTTAGAACACCATACCCATCAATAGGCCATACCCATCAATAGGCCATATCCGTCAGATTGACATACCGATCAGAACGCCATGCCGATCAGAACGCCATACCGATCAGAACGCCATACCCGTCAGAACGCCATACCCGTCAGAACGCCATACCCGTCAGAACGGCATAACGATCAGAACGGCATAACGATCAGAACGGCATAACCCTCAAAACGACATACCATCAGAACGCCATACCCAATCCATCAGAACGCCATACCCATCAGAACGCCATATTTATGTATCTTAGCACTTGTATCAACATCTGCATTCTTGATTAGCCTATCAAATGAAATTAATTCAGTGTTATTGAAATATTTTTGACATTTATTGTCATAAAGTACTGAACATGTATGTATGATTTCTCAAATGTGTAATGTTCTCTCATTTACTAAATAAAAGTAGGATAACATGTACATAAAAAAAATATAAGACATGGCAACTATGCATGTTCACAAACTAACTTCAGAAAACAAATGTAGGAAAAGCTTAATTTTTATATTTTTATTTTTCAAATGTGGACTAAACTGAAACATTTATTGTCACATAACAAAGTGCTGAAGATGTACATATGATTTCTCAAGTGTGTAATTTTCTCTCATTTACTAAATATAAAAGTAGGGTAACTAACATGTAAATAAGAAAATAAGACATGGCAACTGTGCATGTTCCCAAACTAACTTCAGAAAACAATGTAGAAAGAATTTCAATTTTTCTTTTTCAAATGAGGACTAAACTGTCTCAAACATAAGATTGATTTTTCAAAACTTTTGTTTTGTTTCATAATGGTGTTTCACGTTGCCACTTTTAATAAGTGCCACAGTTTCTGAACATATGAGACAAACAGGTTTTGTGCCACCAGTGGGAAAGAGAAAGGACTCTGTCCATTCCGGATTAAATGCTTTTTAAGTAAAGGAAAGAACCGGTTAGTGTGACTGTTAGTATGATTGTATGTATGGAAGTCGTTATTTTAACATAACTTTTCAGTTCAAAATCTACCGGTGTAAACGTAAGACTGAAGAGTTGATGAAACTGACCCTTCATTAGGACTAAGTGAAGGAGGAGGGACGATTCTAAAACAAGGCATTGATTGGGTTATACCCCAAGTGGAAAACCGGATTAAGCACCAAGGTTAGTCTAGAAGCTTGTTTTCCAAATTATTTTTTGGAACTTCTCATTTCCTCCCTCCGAAATTCCCAAATTACCCAAACATGGGGAACTCAAATGGAAAAAATAAATAAAATAAACTAGAAGGTCTGTAAGGTCTAAAGAAGCCAGTTGCTCCTTTAGATTGCCAACAACCAAAAACATCTTTCATTTGCCTTGAAAGATGTAGATTGAATAGAACTTGTACTTTGTTATTTTTATCAAAGCGATTTGTGCAACCAGCAGGGCAAGACCTAATCACAGATGCAGTTTTGGTCTGCCATGCTGTTTACGTGATGAGTTAACACTGGAAGCAGCGCGGGTTGAATTGTGATATTCCCTAGATACCTTTACCAATATGTAATTAATCAATGAATTAGACTTAACTTTATTCATCCCTTTGGGATGACTCCCTCAGGGAAATTAACATTTCCAGCAGCAAACAAAAGGATGGAGTAAGATAAATAAATAAACATATACAGAACGTTTGATTACATAAAATAATTATAGATACATATGAAATATTGCACTATGGCTACTGCTCCTTCCCCTCTTTCCTCCCTATTTCCTCCTCCCCCCAAGTGAGGAGTTGAAGGGGGTGATTGCACGATGGACAAAGGAGTTCTTGTGTCTACTGGTCCTGCATTTGGGAAGAAGCAGTCTCTCACTGAACCGGCTCCTCTGGATTCTGATGACAGTGTGCAGAGGATGTCTGGTGTTGTCAAGAATATCCAGCAGTTTGTCCAGTGTCCTCATCTCTGCCACCGTCAGACAGTCCAGCTTCATGCCGACCACGGAGCCGGCCCGCCTGATCAATTGACATTACCTTGAAATATTGCTGTAACACCTGTGGATATTTTTCATTCATTAACTGTATTTATCCAATTTTAGGATTGGATAAACTGATTGGATAACTGATTTGTTTTTATGTAGAAATCTTTTTTTTTTCAGATACAATTTTTCTCATTAAGATAATCAAAACTCCACCAGATGGCGCTGTTTTAGCATCTTTGTCTTGTATTTTACCCAGAAGGGAAACAACATTTGGACAAAACTCAGCACCAGAAATGAAACCAGACATGGAGGTTTTAGACTGTTGAGCAGCAGGGTAGACCAGGTTGGGGGAGGGGTGGTTGACTGGTTAAATCTGTTAAAGAACTGGTTCAGATCGTTCACCCACCCTCAGCCTCCCACAGCCTGCCTTCAGTCTTAAATCAGGAAGCACCTCCATATATTGATGAAGATGTTGCATCTGGTAGGCCACCGTCTGGAAATCTCTCACAATGATCACAGAAATGATTGTGTTCTTGGCCAGAAAACCTTTTTAATGTTTGTCTAATAAATACAGTGAGCACTTTGCTGCAAAGAACCTCTAAGCAGCAGAAGGAGCTTCATGAAAGTAAAAGTGATCACGTCAGAAAATGCTTCGTTGTTTTATTAGTTTTTCTGATTCCTCTGTCAGATTTAAAGAGATCTGTTGATGTCACCAGATCTCTTTAAATCTCTCTAAATGATCCTCCTGCATGGCTGGTTGATATAAAACCTTTTTTAGAGACAGTTATTGGGGCTAACATGCTGACTCATCCCTTTAAACATGACAGTGCTGATCAGAACCAGAGGAGAAACTAATTTGTGTTTTTTAATGGAGACGCTTTGTTACAAGCAGCTGTTTTCCACTGTGGTGAATAGCAGACAGTCTGGGCTCACTGCAGCATGTCTCCTCTGGCTGAGTTCAGTGTTCAGGTTGGAACGTCATCATCCTTCATCTCTAGCTGCTCTGCGCTCTTTATTATGCTTTTTTATAAATGATTTTTACATATTTTTAAATTCTGATCATGAAATGAATATGAGCAGCAGGGTAGACCAGGTTGGGGGAGGGGTGGTTGACTGGTTAAATCTGTTAAAGAACTGGTTCAGATCGTTCACCCACCCTCAGCCTCCCACAGCCTGCCTTCAGTCTTAAATCAGGAAGCACCTCCATATATTGATGAGATGTTGCATCTGGTCTCTGGAAATCTCTCACAATGATCACAGAAATGATTGTGCTTTTTAATGTTTGTCTAATAAATACACTTTGCTGCAAAGAACCTCTGAGCTTCATGAAAGTAAAAGTGATCACGTCAGAAAAATGCTTCGTTGTTTTATTAGTTTTTCTGATTCCTCTTCAACCTGCAGCTCTGAGTGGACTTGTTTCCGTCCTCGTCTCCGTCTCAGGTACCGCATGACTACAGTTATTTTCACTGGGATCAGAGAAATATGAGAAACGGGAAATATATCAGTTATACCTAAATGTCAGTTTGGTATGTCATATTATGGGAACATATAATCATAGTTATGTGGAGAGAAATGATCTAAATATATCGGTTGGCAGTAGGACTCTGGTGTAAGCAACAATTAGAGACATGCAAGAGACAGTTTAGAAAAGTTACATTTAAGGCCGTGGACTGAAGGCTGGATGGAAAGCAGTCGGTGATGGTTCTAGTCTGTGTCTGTAGTATGGAGGAAGGTAAGTGATAAAGGATGGAGTCCTTCAGGAAGGGTTATATTGCATACTGGAAAGAGGAACGTTCTTACTGTGGAGTTGGAGCAGACATCCAGGGAGGGGTAAGCGTTCCACCAGGGTGAGTTTAGCAGGGAGCAGGTGTGGGATCAGTAGATAAACGTGTGCCCTTGTGTGAGTCCCAGGAGGTTAGATGGCAGGGCATGTAGGAGGGTGAACAGGCAGAGGGCCCAGATAAGCCGGGTGCAGGAGCAGACACATTTACAAGGAGGATCTAGGTGGTTTGAAGACCAGAGGGATGCGATGAGGATTTGATCCAGAGATCCAAAGACAGGACTTGAAAAAGGATATGGTGAGTTTTACAGTTCTTTTAGCAGTAAACCATTGATTACAGAGAGCCTGTTTTACCACATGTAGTGAGAAAACCATCTGGCGTTTGCCTCAGAGAATCCACTGATCTAAGTACTGCTCCTGATTGCTGATGATGAGGTTCAGCTGGGACCACACCTGCCAGTCACACCCTACAAAAGGAAGGAGTAGGACAGAGGCACACACACCCCGGTGGATACAACAATACCCCTCCGTCAACTGACGCCACCTGGTGGACAACCGGAGAAAGAAGCAGACGGCCTTTCAAACTCTGAGATGAGCATAGGATCCAAGATGAAGGAGTAGGGAATCCAGGAACGTTCTTCTGGGCCATAACCCTCCCAATTCACCAGAACCTGGTGGCCTCGATCATAAGGGTGCATATCTACAATGCGCCGCACAGTAAAAACAGGATGCCCATCAATGAGGGCACAAAGGACTAGAAACTACTGGTTTGACTTGAGACACGTGGAACACTGGGTGGATGTGGAGATAGGAGCCCAAAAGGTCCTAAATAGGATAGCTAAACAAGTACACACACACACACACTTGTCTTGCTAGTGGTAGTGAGGACCTTCATCGACTTCCAGTGATTTTAGTGACTGTATCATGCCTAACCCAGACACTTTTCTTAACCCTAACCATTACCGATCTATTCCTAACCTTAACTAAAACTTAATTCACACCATGCCTAGATATTAGGAACTGCTTGTTAGCAATTTATTTTTCATAAAAGCCTAAGTATTGTTATTGATCAAATAAAGGTTGATGACTGACCTTCATCTTGGGGAATGTCCTAATGGTGTTGAAGAAGCAAAGCGTTCAGCAGGAAACCAGCTGGTCCAGCTTAAAGCCCTAAGATGGTAGATTTAGAGAAAGGAAAGAAAAATATGGAAACATTGACATATTAGACATTTTTAGGCATCATCAAAAAACAAATGGTTCTTTAAACTATTCAATCATATCAGACCATGTTGTCTAGATCTTTGATTAACCACCTGAAATGTACTACGATATGCATTTGATCTACTTGTGCACTTTACTCTAGACTTCTAAACCATTACTGAAAAAAGCAAAAAGGAAGAGCGATCTTTTTGAAATATCTATTTCAGTAAACATCTGCAAATTGAACAATTACAAAAGTTAAAAAATGTAATAAATCAAAGCACCCCTACATCTCTGGGTTCTTTTATTTCCATAGTAGAAAAATAAATGAACTGTTGTGTGTCTCTTCAGGGAATCATTTTTTGGTAAGTAAACTGTAACGTCTTGTTTTCATTTTTGCAAAGTGGTCAATCACTTGGCTGCACTTAGTCTGAAGCAACATGTAAATATTACTGTTGTGACTTTTGTCTTCAAGAAGAGACGGTTATATTATTTTGCCTCAATGATACTGTTGAGAGAAGGGAAGTGGTACAAAATATTTACAAGATATCAAATTGCAACTGGACATCCAAGACCTGTTAAACAAAATTTTTTAGTTATGAAAAAAAATGCTGAGATATCTCAAGAAGATGACATTAATAGAAAGAATATAGTTTTTGTTTTTCTTTTAGTACTTTGTAAAAAATAAGTAGGGCATATTTAGTA
The DNA here is from genome assembly GCA_963556495.2 of Valencia hispanica. NCBI lineage: Eukaryota > Metazoa > Chordata > Actinopteri > Cyprinodontiformes > Valenciidae > Valencia > Valencia hispanica. Next base: position 1,633,342 of record OY747721.1, on the reverse strand, counting down.
TGTGTCAAGTTCTGCCTTAAATTGTGTAGAATCCCCACTTGAATGGGATGGAAGGGTCTATGCAGCATACAACATCTGGGATTTACTCAAGCACCAAACCGTTTTCTCCTTTTGTCTTCAATTTATTTTGCAATTTTTTAGACGGTCTTTAGGATACTTGGTCTCGAAGCAGGTAAAAACCTTGAAAATAATTCAAACAAAGAATATAAATACAAAATATACACAACAGTCTTAGCATAATAAATGTGCTCATTTTTTAATAAATGCAAATCACTTTTACTCAGTTAAATAAATCATTTATTCCAAATCACAGGAATACTTAACTGCGATCCAATGAAACAGTGCATTTTACATTCAAGGTGAAAGAAATGTTTTTAATTCAACTACCTAAATATTTTAATATTTTAATAATTTATACAAATTTGAATACTTCTCCAATTCATGAAATGCAAATAGCTTATATTTGGGAATTATTAGCTTATTCCTTAATTAATTTATCAATGCTTTATTTTAATCTTCCACTTCCTCAATCCATTTAAAATCTTACAAAAGCAGAAATTATGACCAAGACCATTAAATGCTACCAACATTAAGCTTAGAAACAATCCTTCAAAGCTTTTTTTTTTTACTTTATTGAACATAGTACAAAACAAGAAATGGTATACATTGAATGAAATACAAATTTTAGAAAGTGATTGCCAGAGGGAACCAATAAACAGACAAAATATATGGAATAACACATAGAAACAGTTGTGTGTGTGTATATATATATATCCATATTTAAAAACATATATAGAGAAAACTGAATTAAAACGAGAAACAAATATGGAGAGGCAAATGAGAAAAAGGCAAAACATATCACGTATCTAAAGTAAGGGGAAGAGCTACAAGTTTATTGTATATCATTACTGATTTTTTTTCTTTAAGCAATTTTAATGAATCTAGATACAGTTTAAATTCACAAATAAAGATTCTAAGTTTAGGGGGGACTTTTATGTATTTATATTTATGTATATTAAATTTTGCAAGACAGAAAATTAAGTTAATGCAGATTTCTTCCAATTTATTTCTAATCACTACCCCAAAGGTAATATTATCAATGGTAAATGGTTCTAATAATGGGAATATTTTTTCTAACCATTTGTGTAGATCCACCCAAAATACCTGTATATATGGACATGAAAAAAATTAATGTTCCGTGGTTTCAACGTCATTATTACAAAAGGTGCATGTGTTATCATTAATTTTAAAGCGTAATCTGAGTAATTCTTTAGATGGATAGATATCATTCATTATTTTAAAATAAGTTTCTTTACTTTTCGGAAAAATAGGGAATTTTAAATATAATGTCCTAAATATCTTAACTGTAGCATGATCAAATTTGTGCAAGATGTTATTTTTATTTGGTTTTTCGGTATAAATATTACAGTTTAAGATCTTTCTCAAAAATGTATTGTCACATTTTTTATCTAATATTGAGATTTCTTTTATTAATAAGGATGGTAGTTGTGGAGTAATGCATTGATATAATAATATGCCTTTTATTAAATTAATTAATCCCAATGGAATAGCTTGGATAAGTTTGGTGTAAACTGGCTTGCTTGGTCTGAAACTGTACTTTTCACAAAGGTACTCATAATTAAGAAAATTACCAGAGTTGTCCAAAATACTAAATACTGACCAAATATTTCTCTCATGCCATTCATTAAAAAAGTGATTTGTTTCTATGCAGAATGTATCTGTTATTCCAAAGGGTGATAGAGTGTGGTGAGAAATTATGAGTAAAGATCATTTTCCAATACAGAAGAATTTGTTTATGAAAGTTTGATCATTTAACTGGTAGTTTGTTAACATTGTAATCTGTCTTTAACAGAAATTCCAATCCTCCCATTTTTTGAAATAGGTATCGAGGAACACAATACCAAAAAGAGTGAATGTTCTTAAGCCAAGACTTGATCCAGTTTAACTTTAACATACCATTTAGACAATCAAAATCAATAACATTTAGTCCTCCATCCTCTATGTTTTTAACCATTAAAGCTTTTCTCTTATAGTGTGGTTTATTTCTCCAAATAAAATTAAAATTAATTTGATTTATTGTTTTAATTAACTTGGTTTGAATTGCTGTAGAATAAGCGGGATAGATGCATCTAGATAAACATTCCATTTTAGTTAAATAAATTCGCCCAAATATTGACAAATCTCGCTGTAACCAAGAGTTCAGTTTAAATTTACATTCTTTAAGCTTTGATTCCACATTTAACAGTCGACTTTGATTTTGGTCTTTAGAGAGATAAATTCCTAAGTATTTTACTTCTGATTTTATAGGGATATTGTAAATTTCTGCTAATGTGGTTTCATGAATTGAAAACAACTCACATTTATTTAAATTTAACCTTAAACCTGATGCATTGGAGAATTTTTTCACTTCCTCAATTGTAATAGGTATTTGATCTTTGTCTATTAAAAAAACAGTAGTGTCATCAGCAAGTTGACTGAGGATTAAATCCGTTCCAAATATATTTAATTTCTTAATAGAATTGCAGTTGTTCAAAAAAATGGCTAGCATTTCTGTGGCAATAATGAATAGTAACGGTGAAATGGGACATCCTTGGGGGATTCCCACCTTGACATCAAAATTTGGTGTAGAACCACCAGGTAACAACACACAGCTATTTATGCTGGTGTATAAACCTGAAATCAAATTCCTGAAGTTTTGTCCAAATTTCAGATGTTGGAGTGCTGATAAAATGAAATGATGTTCAACTGAATCAAAAGCTTTGTAAAAATCTAAAAAAAGAATAAACCCATTGTCCTGAATCAAATGCCTGTATTCAATTATATCCATCACTAATCGTATATTGTTATGAATTGATCTTCCCTTCATGAAGCCAGATTGAGTTTGTGATATTATATCTGAAATTCCTACCTGTAATCGAGCCGTGAATATATAAGTTAGAAGCTTGTAATCAGAGTTCCTAAGAGTTATAGGCCGGCGATTTTCAATATATCTAGGATCCTTTCCTGGTTTTGGAATTAAGACTATCGCTCCATGTCTCATGGTTGGTGGGAGTAAACTACACTCAAAGATTTCTCTGAAAACTTGTAGCAATAGATTCTTAATATCATCCCAAAAGTATTTATAAAAGTCACCTGTAAGACCATCCGATCCGGGAGCTTTATTTGGAGACAGGCGACTGATCGCAGCATCAAGTTCACTTATGGTGATTTGGTTTTCACAGCTTTGCTTAAAAGTGTCATCAATTTTGGGAATGTATCTGGATATATCCTCAAAGAAAGTATCACAGTTGTCTTTGGAAGTTTTTGAAATATAAAGCTCTCTATAGAATTTGTATACGTTAGCAGAGATTTGGGTTTCATCTGTAATTTCTATGTTATCAACAATAAGGGAGTTAATGCTATTTTTACTTTGACGTCTTTTTTCCAAATTACAAAAGTAGGAAGAGTTTTTTTCTCCTTCCTCTATCCACCTAGCTCTCGATCTAACAAAGGCTCCATGAGCTTTTTGGGCATACATGTCATCAAGTTGCGTTTGTAAATTAGACATTTCTTGTCTGTCACAATCATTTATGTCAGGTTTATTGCATAAAAAATTTAGTAACGCAACAATTGCCCATTCTCGTTTTTCTCGTTCCCTCTTCATTGTTTTACTAAATATAATGGTAAGGTGGCGAATTTTATATTTTAAGAATTCCCATTTTTTAACAGCAGTAGTTAACTCATTAGAGTTTATTATCTCATTTATTTGATTTTTTATTTTACTATAATAGCGTTCATTTTTGAGAAGACTCGAATAAAATTTCCAAAAACCATGTCGATAACGAGTATTAAAATCCGGCTTTATCTCTAGAACAATAACACTGTGGTCAGTCAATGGTGCGGCAGAAATCTCAGAATGAATATAATTGTTCAAAAGGTGACTTGTAACTAACCAGTGATCAATTCTAGATTTCAGGCTGTATTTGGAACCAAACCAAGAGAACTGTATTTTATCAGGGTTTAACTGTCTCCACACATCAACTAAATTATGTTCATTGCAGAAATGTTCAAAAGTAGTGTTTGGGTGACTAGATTGATATTTGGAGGGAAATTTATCTAAAAAGTCATCATGAACAAGGTTTAAATCACCTCCTAATATAATATTATCTGATGAATATTTATTTTGAAGTTCTTCCATTTTCAGGCCCATTTCGTCGAGAAGCTTGGTGTTTTCTCTTTTGTTATTATATCCATAAATGTTAATCAGAATAAATCTCAAACCATCAATGTCCAAAATAAGAATGATCCAATGTCCACATTTGTCAACTATATGAGAAATAACATCGCCCTTAAAGTTTTTTAGTAGGATAGCGACACCAGCAGATCTTGTAGAACCATGGCTTAAATAAATTCCATCTCCCCATTGCTTGGACCAAAACACCTCATCATCAACCTTGGAATGTGTTTCTTGTAGGAATATAATGTTAGACGCTTTCCCCTTGCAGAACAAAAAAATGCTTTTTCTTTTGATCAAGTCTCTCAGACCTCTCACATTAATAGAAAGCAATGAAATGTTGTTTTTCAAATTACACATGTGATAAATAAATAAAAAAAAAAGAAATGACAAAAAAACATCAACAATTATAACCTTAATTGACCTTCTCTCTCTCTCGCTCTCTCTCTTTTAAAAAAAAAAAAATCTGAACACTCAAACTAGCAGCATCACCCGCAATAATCCCACTGTAAGCCTAACTCACACTAGCTTTTACGACCTGGCTCATTTACACACTCAGGGCAGCACCTTCTGCCCATTAATAAAGGCGTGTGGACCCCTGAACAGAGTCTTCATACCAGCCTTTCTTGCTCTTTCCACTTTGGGCCACACAGCCATACGTGCCTCCCGGTCTTCTTTCGTCAGGTCTTCTGCAAAGCGGATGTTCATTTCCTTACAGACGCGATGAAGTTTGGTGGTTCTCCAGAGCTCATCTCTGAAGCGGCGGTTGGTGAACTGCAAAATGATCTGACGCGGCCGGCTGATGCTGGTGGGACCCGGGCGATGAACAGAGTCCAAGATGAGAACGATTTTATCTTTCCAATGTGGGACGATGCTCGCAATTATGTCAGCAACCACCTGCCAGGTGTTTTCTCCATGTTCTTCTTTTAGACCATTGAGTCTCAGGTTCCATCTTCGTTTATATCGTTCGAACTCTGCAGCCTTAGTTTGAGATTCGGACACCTGGATCTTTTGAGCTTTCAGCACTTCCACCTCAGCAGACAACTTTTGATTCGTCTCCTTGCAGACCTTGATTTCTTCAGAGTGAAACTCCACCGCTTTGGCTATGTTGACCATGGTCAGAGAGTTTTGTTTCAGCTCCAACTTGAACTCCTCCTCCATTAAGGTTTTCAGTGACTCTATAGCGAATACTATAGTAGCGTTTGAAGTCTCGCCGTCATCACTGTTATCTCCAGGTTTTTGCTTCTTTGAGGGAGTAACTTGTTTTGCCGGTGATGTAAGGGCATTTTTCGTACCTCGGACGTTCGTCTCCATGTCATGACTGCAGTAGTCGTGAGTCAGAAGAGCAGCTTTTGGTTTAACACTGCCTTTAGAAGTTGCCATTTTCACACAAAAAACGTATAAATGTATCTGAAAACAATCCCTTGATAGTACTTGACGACTTTATAACCTAACTCCTTTTAATTCTAAAAGACAATGGGTGAGTTGAAGCTCTTAAAAACAACTTTTTTCCGGGTTTAGCTGCTAGGAGAATTTACCACACGTGCGCTCCCTCCGCCATCTTGGCCAACCCCCACAATCCTTCAAAGCTACTCTATGGGTGTCAAACAAATATGGCCACGCCACATCACCATGCTTCTAGGCCGGTGGCTAAGCTAAAGTCAGCCAGGAAACAACTCCAGCAACAAAGTCTCTCAAATGTCTCTCTTACCGGCTGCCCTCCTGCTGCTTCCTTTGACACTCTTCCAGCTCCACACAGGCTTATCACATAAGCAAAACAATACTTCACTTTGAAAAAATGTCTGTTACCGCTGATTCACCTGGACTACTAAAACCGGGCGTCGGTTGGTGCATCGCTTTTTATAGTCCTGGTTAACAACACCACCAAGAACCTAGTTCCACCATACTTTACTTATTTCCATTTGAGCTAATCTAAACTTTTCTTTCCATTTACTTTTATTTTGATTTCAATTGTTAAGTTAACACAATATAAATATATATGTTTTTTTTTCTCATATATATATTTTTATTTTATTTTATTTTTTAACAAGACAGTATGGATTGAACGTTGTTTGTTATTATCAGTGTTTTTTGTTATAAGCTTTAAATGTCCTACGTTTGTGAACTCACCATGCGTTTCGAACGTTCCTTGAATGCACCACAGGTGTGCGAAGCAGCGTAGAGAAAAGCTTCTGCGTGATGTTCCTGTGTGGCTTATCGGTTTTATATACCTGCAGATTTCTTTTTTACTGTTGTATTAATTTTACACACAGAACAACTTTGTTTGTAAGTGGGTGAAATGAACCGAGAACTGTGATAATACTGCATGCACATGCGCAGATCATTCCTATTCTGAGTGTGAAAACAGTCTGGATGCAGAACAAGCCGACTCTCTAATCTGTAGAGAATATCGGCGACAAAGTTTCACAGAAAGTAGCTATGGGTGGTCAGAAATGTCGCTAGATTTGTCGCTAGGCGCTTTTTAGGAAAAAAGTAGTTATGGGAGTCTGAAAAGTCAACACTGGTGTACAACGAAACACTTGGAAGAATCACGATTTTCATTGGTTGTTGCGTTCAATCTTTTTTTTTTTTTTTTTTTTTTTTTTTTTTTTTACGTGTCCTGTCTGGCCGTGTGGAGCTCAGAATTGGTGTCTGAGTACCAAGTAGAAGCCCCACAGATTTACTTTCACAAGCGGAGCAGTACAGCTTTTGCTATAGTCCTCCACTTGATTTACGTGTGAAAAAACTTTATTATGAATTGTTGGGGTTTTTATTTCCTGATGTTATGGACACGGAGACGGAAAATTAAGGAGAAGAAAGAAGGAAGATGAAGAAGAGAGGTAGGAAACAAAATGTCATGAGAGAGGGTGAGTTGAAAACACAAAAGAGGAAGGGGAACAAAGAAAACACAGGAAAACACCGAAGTCCGCCTCCATACCCACAGGACGGCAGAGAGACGGGGGGAAAACAAAACACGAAAAAGGAACATCGACAAAACAAACCAAACATTGTGAACTAAGAACTACACAACCACATCACACAAAAATAGATACAAAAATACAACAATAATGTCACAGAAAAACTCATGGTACCGATCAATCAAGCTCTAGTAATGATAACCTCAGCCCAAGAACACATCCCTAAACACCAGAGACCCCACATCTATGTGTGTGTGTTAGCATGCTGGTGCATGCTGGTGGTGCGTTCAATCTTTGATCAACGCCCGCTCGATCTGGAATAAAACGTTCATCCTGAAGGATTTCTTCATTGGTCGGGAGTTGGACGTCCTTTATATCACCGAGTCATGGGCTGTGCCGGGTGAGTTGGCTCCTATCGCCGAACTGTTACCTGCTGGGTGTGCCTACCTGAACGTTCCCAGGCCAACGGGCCGCGGCGGGGGTCTGTTGACTATTTTCAAGGCTAATATTCCCTGTCGGCCTACCACCTATCAGGGAAATTGTGACTCATTTGAACTGTCCACCTTTGAACTTGGATTGTCTCCTCTGACTCTTTGCGTTTTATTATATAGGCCCCCTAAGGCAAATTCTGCCTTCTTCTCCCAACTTTCGGACTTCCTTGCTGATGTTCTCCTTAAGTATGATCATTTCCTTATACTTGGAGATTTTAATATTCATGTCTGCTGTCCTGAGAAGTTCCTGGTGGCTGATTCTTGTAATTTAATTGACTCTTGTGGGCTGACTCAGTTGGTTGCCTTCCCCACTCACGGGGGGGTCTCACATATTGGATTTAGTTTTTTCTTTTGGTGTTAATGTAACAGAGGTCCGCCCTGATGTTTTTTCTTTGTCTGATCATGTTCCTGTTCTGTTTTCTGTGGATGTGGCCAGGCCTGTCTCTCCTAGGCAGGTGGGGATCTGCCGTGCTTGCCACATTACCCCTTCCTCAAATATTGAGTTTTTCAGTCTTTCAGTATTTTTTGTTTTCTTATGAGGACTCCTCTGATCCTGAGATCCTCCTATCCCTCTTTTCTGCCTCTTGCACATCCGTGCTTGACCAGATTGCCCCTCTAAGACCCCGACACTCCCACTGTCGCTCTGACCCTTGGCTCAACCTTCATACCCGTACTGCCAGACGGGAATGCAGGAGAGAATGTCTGCGGTTCACCATTATCCGGCTTTTGTCACCGTCGGCTTGAGAGGCAATCTTGCATTGGAAAGAATCTGGTTAAAACTCAAATGTCTATTTTTTTATTTTTTTTAAGTGCAACTTTATCTGCAGTCAAGCTTTTTGTGAGAGGTGAGAGGAGGGGTCCTGTCTGTGACGGGGGTAAGCCGTATTGCGTCATTTCCTGTTGTCACTGTTGCGCTCCCTCTAAGCTGTTTGGTGTTCAGACTCTTAAATTGATTTTATTTTCTCTGTGCTGAGGTCTTTCTAAGTTATTTTAACACACAATCACACTAAAACACACGTTTTGTGGTGGTGTACTTTACGTTTTGGGAACTCCTTGTGTTTCACACAGCTTTTCTTGGGGTGGTAAGGTCTCGCTAGCTTAGTTAGCTTAGCTTCATTGCGGCTATGGCTACTCTTCTCTCTCCTGTCTCTAACTCTTCTGTTCTCTCTTGCTCTCTCTGTCAGATGTTTAGTTACTTCCCTGCCTCCTTTAGTGATAATGGTAACTGTAATAAATGTAATATTTTTGTAGCTTTGGAGGCGAGGGTATCAGAATTAGAAGCACGGCTCCGCGCTGTTGAAAAACCAGCAGATAGCCGAAGCCCATTAGCCAGCGCGGGGCCAACAAGGATAGATCCCCCTAGCTGTCCTCCGGTAGAGCCCGCGCAGCCGGGACCTCAGGCCGGCTGGGTGACGGTACGTAGGAAGCATAGTTCTAGGACCCAGCCCCCGGGCCACCACCAACCGGTCCACGTTTCTAACAGATTTTCCCCGCTCAGCGACACACCCGCTGAGAAGCCGACCCTGGTAATTGGCAGCTCCATAGTCAGAAACGTGGCATTAGAGACACCATTGACCATAGTCAAATGTTTGCCAGGGGCCAGAACGGGCGACATCAAATCCTACCTGAAACTGCTGGCTAAAGATAAGCGTAAATACAGTAAGATTGTTATTCACGCTGGCGGTAATGACACCCGGTTACGCCAATCGGAGGTCACTAAAATTAGTGTTGCTTCGGTGTGTAAGTTTGCCAAAACAATGTTAGACTCGGTAATCTTTTCTGGTCCCCTGCCTGATCGGACCAGTGACGACATGTTTAGCCGCATGCTGTCATTCCATCAATGGTTGTCTAGGTGGTGTCCTGCAAACGATGTGGGCTACATTGATAACTGGGGAACATTTTGGGGAAAACCTGGTCTGATCCGGAGAGACGGCATCCATCCCACTTTGGATGGAGCAGCTCTTCTTTCTAGGAATATGGCCGAATTTATTAGTCCTCCAAAACACTGACAATCCAGGGTCCAGACCAGGAAGCAGAGTCGTAGTTTAACCCACCTCTCTGCTGCTTCTGTACTGTTACCCCCCCATTACCCTATAGAAACAGTGTCTTGCCCACGGCCAAAATTAAATGGATTAAAAGTTAAGGCAACAAAAGCAAATTATGGAAATCTCATAAAAATAAATACGACTTTGACTGAACAGAAAAATAAATCTATTAAATGTGGTTTATTAAACATAAGATCTCTCTCCTCAAAGACTTTGTTAGTAAATGACTTGATTTGTGATAATCACATTGATTTCCTTTGTCTCACAGAAACCTGGTTGCAGCAGGAGGATTATGTCAGTATAAATGAGTCAACTCCTTCCAGTCATTTAAATTTTCACATTCCTAGAAATACTGGGCGAGGAGGAGGAGTTGCAACCATTTTCCGTTCTGATTTACTAATTAGTCCCAGACCAATTGATAGCTACAGTTCTTTTGAACATCTAACCCTTAATTTTCCTCATCCAAGTTGCAAAACATTAAAAGCATTTTTGTTTGTAGTTTTGTATCGTCCATCAGACCCTTACTCTCAATTCTTGGATCAGATCTCACATTTTCTATCTGATTTAGTATTAAATAAATACTGATAGGGTTGTGACGGTTTTATGAGGTGCCAGCCAGGTATCCCTCCTGACAAATTGGATATTTGTTTTCTCTTTAATATCTATTGTAACTGAACACATAAGGACCTGCACTCTAGATGTAGACCCTTGTAGTTATTAGGAATGACAAATAATTCTTTTTCCACACAAGTAAACACAAAATAAATTGAATTTCAGTGATCTATTTGAAGACAGAAGAATGCACACTTAAACAAAACAAAGAAAAATAAATAATGTAACAATTGTTTTCAGGAATTCCCCAGTTCCCACCGTTCATTAGGGCAGATCTTGTCTCCCCACATAAATTGCCCCACAGCACGCGCTGAGGAAACAAAAAATAAATAAAAATACCATGAGGCTTTACATACGTTGTGCAAGGATATACGAGTGATATATATATAAAAAGCAGAAACTCACAAGTCAACAATGGGGCCTGAACATACCAGAGGCAGAGCTAGGATGCAGGTTTCTTTTTTTTTTTCACTAAACGAAATAAGTTTATATTATTTACATAGGACAGACTGCAAGATCACTTTTCCTTAAATACTTAGTTTGCAATTTGTTAATTTGTTTTCTATTAAGTTTTACTTACGAGCGTTCAGCCGCTTAGACCGATGACCTCATCAGCGGGATTTCCGCGTTTGCTGCGGAAGAACGGACTTGTGTTTGTTTGACCGGTTAGGAGAGGGTTACCATACTCCATGGAACAGAGACACAATCATTTCCTTAAACCAGTAAAAGACTGGCTGTATTTTTTACAGCTGCTTTTGTTTTGAGCGAGACTGTCACCAGATGAGCCGAGAGGAAGCTACCTGAATGGAAGCGCGCAACGTGACGAATGGGGTGAGTGGATATATAACAGGGCGTATTAACAGAGCGTGTGAGTCTGAAAGGATGGTGGGGTCTAAAGGAGTAGTGTTTAGCCCCATGGTGCAACCGGTGGGATGTCACAGGGTCATTATAGTGGGGGACTTCAATATTCATGTGGACACTGAAAGTGATAGCCTAAATGCAGCCTTTAATGCTATTTTAGACTCAATTGGCTTTACTCAAAGAGTACAGGGATCGACCCACTCGGGCAAACACACTTTGGACCTTGCACTGACATACGGTATTGAGTGTGAGGAAATAACAGTCCACCCACATAACCCAGTCCTGTCTGACCACTTCTTAATAACTTTTGAATTTACTTTAACTGACCATCTTAAATCTGAAAGAAAATTTAATTATAGTAGAGCTTTATCAGACAATGCTGTAACAATTTTTAAAGAATCTGTTCCATTCTTACTTTCCTCAGTGTCTCAGAGTAACACAGTGGATGGCAGCAATTCCATCTCTAACCCTTCAGAAATTGATGGTCTGGTTCACAGCGTTACGTCCTCATTGCGTTTGGCATTAGATAGTGTAGCCCCCTTAAAAAAGAAAATGGCTAGCCATAGGAGGCTGACTCCTTGGTTTAACGCAGAGTTGCGTACTTTAAAGCAGAATACTAGGAAGTTGGAGAGAAAATGGCGCTCTACACACCTAGAGGATTTCTATTTAACCTGGAATAACAGTCTACTGCTGTATAAAAAGACCCTTCGACAAGCTAGAACAGCATATGTTTCATCATTAATAGAGGCGAATAAAAACAATCCTAGGTTTCTTTTTAGTACAGTTGCCAAACTTACACAGAGTCATAGCTCTGTTGAGCCAACTATTCCCCCGGCTCTTAGCAGTGATGATTTTATGGGATTCTTCCTAAATAAAATTAATTATATTAAAAATAAAATCATTGGCATCCTCCCAAACATGATCACTTCTCCCTCAGTAAATGAGGCAGCATCGGAAAGAACTGTAGAACCTCAGTTGTGCTTAGGCTGTTTAGATTCAGTCGAGCTTTCAGAATTATCAAAAATATTAGCCTCATCTAAACCTTCAACTTGTATGTTGGACCCAATTCCAACCAAATTATTTAAAGAAGTGTTCCATTTGGTTCCTGGCCCCATTTTGGATATGATGAATCTATCCTTAGTAAACGGATACGTACCACAGGAATTTAAAATAGCTGTAATTAAACCTTTACTCAAGAAACCTTCCCTTGATCAAGATGACTTAGTGAATTACAGACCTATATCTAACCTTCCTTTCTTATCCAAAGTCCTTGAGAAAATTGTTGCTAATCAAGTCTGTGAGCATCTAAATAGTAACGAGCTGTTTGAAGAGTTTCAGTCAGGTTTTAGAGCTCATCATAGCACTGAAACAGCACTGGTGAAGGTTACTAATGATATTCTCATGGCCTCAGATAATGGACTGGTGTCTGTTCTGGTTTTGTTAGATCTCAGTGCTGCTTTTGACACAGTCGATCATAATATTCTCTTAGAAAGGCTTGAACATGTTGCAGGGATCAAAGGAACAGCACTAGGCTGGTTTAAATCAGATTTGTCTGATAGATTCCAGTTTGTTCATCTAAATGATCAATCTTCTTCACTCTCAAGGGTTACTTGTGGAGTTCCACAGGGTTCTGTGCTTGGACCAATTCTGTTCACCATATATATGCTCCCAATTGGTAGAATCATTAGACAGCATGGGATAAATTTCCACAGCTATGCCGATGATACACAACTATATTTATCCATAAATCCTGATGAACCCAGTCAGTTAGGTAGATTACAGTCATGTCTGGAAGACATAAAAACATGGATGAATCTAAACTTTTTGCTTTTAAATTCTGACAAAACAGAAGTTGCCGTCTTTGGACCAGAAGTTCTTAAACAGAAACTGATTAGTCAATCACTTCATCTGGATGGCATTAAATTGGCCCCCAGTAATAACGTAAAGAACCTCTGCGTTATGATGAAAACGACAGATGGACTCAGTGTTCCCTCGCCCGGACGCGGGTCACCGGGGCCCCCCTCTGGAGCCAGGCCTGGAGGTGGGGCACGTTGGCGAGCGCCTGGTGGCCGGGCCTTTACCCATGGGGCCAGGTCGGGCTTAGCCCGAAGAGGTAACATGGGCCCCCCTTCCCATGAGCTCACCACCTGTGGGAGGGGCCATAGGGGTCGGGTGCTGTGCAGGATGGGCGGCGGCCAAAGGCGGGGACCTTGGCTGTCCGATCCTCGGCTGCAGAAGCTGGCTCTCGGGACGTGGAACGTCACCTCTCTGGTGGGTAAGGAGCCGGAGCTGGTGTGCGAGGTTGAGAGGTTCCGACTGGACATCGTCGGACTCACCTCGGCGCACGGCTCTGGCTCTGGAACCCGTCTCCTCGAGAGGGGTTGGACTCTCTTCCACTCTGGGGTTGCCCCCGCTGAGAGGCGCCGAGCTGGGGTGGGCATACTTGTTGCCCCCCATCTTGGCGCCTGTACGTTGGGGTTTACCCCGGTGAACGAGAGGGTAGCCTCCCTCCGCCTTCGGGTGGGGGGACGGGTCCTGACTGTTGTTTGTGCTTACGCGCCAAACAGCAGATTAGATTACCCACCCTTCTTGGAGTCTTTGGAGGGGGTGCTGGAGAGTGCTCCTCCTGGGGACTCCCTTGTTCTGCTTGGGGACTTCAACGCTCACGTGGGCAATGACAGTGAGACCTAGAGGGGTGTAGTTGGGCGGAATGGCCCCCCCGATCTAAACCCGAGTGGTGTGTTGTTATTGGACTTCTGTGCTCATCATGGATTGTCCATAACAAACACCATGTTCAAGCATAAAGGTGTCCATATGTGCACTTGGCACCAGGACACCTTAGGCCGCAGCTCAATGATCGACTTGGTTGTCGTCTCATCTGATCTGCGGCCGCATGTTTTGGACACTCGGGTGAAGAGAGGGGCAGAGCTGTCCACTGACCACTACCTGGTGGTGGGTCGGCTCCGATGGTGGGGGAGGACGCCGGACAGACCTGGAAGGCCCAAACGTGTTGTGAGGGTCTGCTGGGAACATCTGGCAGAGTCTCCTGTCAGAAGGAGCTTTAACTCGCACCTCCGGCAGAACTTTGAACACGTCCCGGGGGAGGCGGGGGACATCGAGTCAGAGTGGACCATGTTCCGCGCCTCCATTGCCGAGGCGGCTGACCGAAGCTGTGGCCGCAAGGTGGTCGGTGCCTGTCGCGGCGGCAACCCCCGAACCCGCTGGTGGACACCGGCGGTAAGGGATGCCGTCAGGCTGAAGAAGGAGTCCTACCGGGTCTTTTTGGCTTGTGGGACCCCTGAAGCAGCTGATAGGTACCGACAGGCCAAGCGGGATGCGGCTCGGATGGTTGCTGAGGCAAAAACTCGGGCGTGGGAGGAGTTTGGAGAGACCATGGAAAACGACTTCCGTACGGCTTCGAAGCGATTCTGGTCCACCATCCGGCGTCTCAGGGGGGGAAAGCGGTCTGCCACCAACACTGTTTACAGTGGGGATGGTGTGCTGCTGACCTCGATGCGGGACGTTTTGGGTCGGTGGATGGAATACTTCGAAGACCTCCTCAATCCCACCAGCACGCCTTCCAATCTGGAAGCAGGGTTTGGGGACTTGGGGTCGGGCTCTCCAATCTCTGGTGCTGAGGTCACCGAGGTCGTTAAAAAGCTCCTCGGTGGCAAGGCTCCGGGGGTGGATGAGATTCGACCGGAGTTCCTCAAGGCTCTGGATGTTGTGGGGCTGTGTTGGTTAACACGGCTCTGCAATATTGCGTAGACATCGGGGGCAGTTCCCCTGGATTGGCAGACCGGGGTGGTGGTCCCCTGTTTAAAAAGGGGGACCAAGGGGTGTGTTCCAACTACAGGGGGATCACACTTCTGAGCCTCCCTGGTAAGGTCTATTCAGGGGTTCTGGAGAGGAGGGTCCGACGGATAGTCGAACCTCGGATCCAGGAGGAACAATGCGGTTTTCGTCCTGGCCGTGGAACACTGGACCAGCTCTACACCCTCAGCAGGGTCCTGGAAGATGCGTGGGAGTTCGCCCAACCGGTCTACATGTGTTTTGTGGACTTGGAGAAGGCGTTCGACCGTATCCCTCGGGGGGCCCTGTGGGGGGTGCTCCGGGAGTATGGGGTACCGGGCCCCTTGATACGGGCTGTTAGGTCCCTGTACGACCGGTGCCAGAGTTTGGTTCGCATTGCCGGCAGTAAGTCGGGCTTGTTTCCAGTGAGAGTTGGACTCCGCCAAGGTTGCCCTTTGTCACCGATCCTGTTCCTAACTTTTATGGACAGGATCTCTAGGCGCAGCCAAGGCGTTGAGGGGATCCGTTTTGGTGGCCTCAGGATCAGGTCTCTGCTTTTTGCAGATGATGTGGTCCTGTTGGCTTCATCGGAGCGTGATCTACAGCTTTCGCTGGAGCTGTTCGCAGCCGAGTGTGAAGCGGCTGGGATGAGAATCAGCACCTCCAAATCCGAGGCCATGGTCTTGAGCCGGAAAAGGGTGGGGTGCCTCCTCCGGGTCGGGGATGGGGTTCTTCCCCAAGTGGAGGAGTTTAAGTATCAGGGGGTCTTGTTCACGAATGAGGGAAAAATGGAGCGGGAGATCGATAGACGGATTGGTGGGGCATCTGCAGTTATGCGGGCGCTCTACCGGTCTGTCGTGGTGAAGAGAGAGCTGAGCCGAAAGGCGAAGCTCTCGATTTACCGGTCGATCTACGTTCCTACCCTCATCTATGGTCACGAACTCTGGGTGGTGACCGAAAGAACGAGATCACGGATACAAGCGGCTGAAATTAGTTTCCTCCGCAGAGTGTCTGGGCTCTCCCTTAGAGATAGGGTGAGAAGCTCAATCATCCGGAGGGGGCTCAGAGTAGAGCCGCTGCTTCTCCTCAGTTGAGGTGGCTCGGGCATCTGGTCAGGATGCCTCCTGGACGCCTCCCTGGTGAGGTGTTTCAGGCACGTCTCACTGGGAGGAGGCCCAGGGGAAGGCCCAGGACACGCTGGAGGGACTATGTTTCTCGGCTGGCCTGGGAGCGCCTTGGGGTTCCTCCCGAGGAGCTGGAACAAGTGGCTGGGGAGAGGGAAGTCTGGGTCTCTTTGCTTAGGCTGCTGCCCCCGCGACCCGACCCCGGATAAGCGGAAGAAGATGGATGGATGGACCTTTGCGTTATTTTTGACCGAGACTTGACATTTAAATCCCATATTAAACAGGTTTCTAGGATTTCCTTCTTTCACCTCCGGAATATTGCTAAAATGAGAAACATCCTGTCCAGGAGTGAAGCTGAGAAACTAGTCCATGCATTTGTTACCTCAAGGCTGGACTACTGTCATTCTTTACTATCAGGAAGTCCACAAAATGCCATTAAAAGCCTTCAGTTGATCCAAAACGCTGCAGCAAGAGTTCTGATGAATATTAAAAAGAGAGATCACATTTCTCCTGCTTTAGCTTCCCTTCATTGGCTCCCTGTTAAATCCAGAATAGAATTTAAGATCCTCCTTCTTACATATAAAGCCCATAATAATCAGCTCCATCATCCATCAGAGATCTGATTGTTCCATATGTTCCTAAAAGAGCACTTCGCTCTCAGACTGCAGGTTTACTTGTAGTTCCTAGGATCTCTAAAAGTAGAATGGGAGGCAGATCTTTTAGTTATCAGGCTCCTCTCCTGTGGAACCAGCTCCCAGCTTTAGTCCGTGAGGCAGACACTCTGTTTACTTTTAAGGCCAGGCTTAAAACTTTCCTTTTTGATAAAGCTTATAGTTAGAGTGGCTAAGGTCATCCTGAGCTATCTCTGTAGTTATGCTGCTATAGGCTTAGACTGCTGGAGGACAGACTTACCACTTTTCTTCACTCTGCTACTTTTCTCTCCTACTACTCTCCAGTTGTATTACAGTACATTCTGTTATTTCGACTGTTAACTTTGTTTTCTCTCAGTGTTTTTCTCTCCATAGAAGATATACCTGGTCTGGTATCCTGCTTGGCTGCAATGCCCTGTTGGACGGGGGTCATCGACTGGGATGATCCTCCTAGTAACTGAACATCCACTGTGTCCTGTTATCAACTTTTTACTTTCTGTAACATAGAAAGTTCTCTTATATCAGATCTTCTGTTCCTTCTGTGTCTCTGCTCTGTCTTCTCAAACCCCCAGACTGTCGTGGCAGATGGCCGCTCCTACTGAGCCTGGTTCTGTTGGAGGTTTCTTCCTGTTAAAGGGGAGTTTTTCCTCTCCACCGTCGCTACATGCTTGCTCAGTATGAGGGATTGCTGAAGGATTGCTGTGGTTGGAAAGTCTGCATCAACGGGGCCCAACCTCAAGCCAATGACTGACGCAATCTGCTGGGATTCCTTAAATAGGAAACTTTTTCACTGATTGGAATGTTTGTATAAATGTATTGAAATGACTTCTTGTTAAGAGCCTTGAGATGAAACATCTGTTGTGAATCGGCGCAATATAAATAAACTGAATTGAATTGAGATGCTTACAGATTGTTGGGTTAGCTATGCGTCTCCTACTACTCACCAGTTCTGCAGTATTTGCTGGTATTTCAGCTTTTAGATCCTCTGGTTTTCACAGCTGAAACCTGCAGCTGGACGTCCAGAAGATCTCACACAGGTCCTCGTTTAATTCCAGGGCTATTCCCCACTCCACCATCCTGCTATCACTGTTTGTCCTTCAGACACCGATCATCTCTCTACCTTTTGAGTCCTACTGAGAACTCCCAGGTTCTCAGTAGGACTCAGTGAGAACCTCTGCAGGTGAAGGTGGGTGAACTCACGTTCCTCCATGCTTCTTCCGTTGTGCTGTTCCTCCTTCTTTGTGCAGCGCTTCATCTTCAGCAGCAGGAGCCGCCTGCTGTGCAGGTGCTGCATGCGGAACTCGATGGAGGCCAGGTTTGTGGGACCTCCTCGGTTCTCCAGGTCCGGTTCCGGTTCTCCCTGACCCGTCTGCTCCGACCCCACGCTCTCATCTCTGCCCAGTCTCGTGCTCGACATCGTTCTGAAGGAGTGGAGGAACACCCCGTCCTCCTCTGGGTTCTCCATCCCAGTTCTGGAGATCAGCTGAAACTGGACCTGCAGACCTCCAACCCACAACCTGAACTTCAACTTGTTCTGAATCAGACTCTGTGTTCAAAGTTCCCTTCGCCTTATCCAGATGAGATGAGAGGAAGAAAATGAAGAACTGGATCCTAGAAACCATCCCTGCTCTGAACTCATGGTGCTGAATCTTCTGGAAATTATCCCAAAGCTGAGAGATGAGGAGAAAACATCTGTGCAGCCGGGTCCGATCCCAGCCGGAGCCGCTCTGAAGAAGGCGTCAGCGCCAAGAGGTCCATTTAAATCAGGTAAACAAGCAAACAAATGAGCCACTGTGCTGCATGCAAATCCTGCCAGGCTGGAGCTTCATGATGGACACCATAAGGAATCGATCAACACTTTGCTGCTAAAGAGAGAGGAGAACCGGGACTCGGCCCGACCAGACCAGAACTTCTTCAGATTCTTGTTCTGTAGGGATATCTGCTGTTTATTCTACTCGGAACATTACCAACATTTTCTTTTATTTCATTGGTGTGAAAGTCAGGATTTCATTTATTAAGGGAACAAACCCAACCAGACCAATCAGGTCCTCTAATTCCAGTCGACTCAACATCCCCAGAATCAGAACCAAACATGGAGAAGCAGCTTTCAGTTTCTATGATCCTCTAATCTGGAACAAACTTCCAGAAAACTGTAAAGCTGCTGAAACACGGAGATCTTTTACATCACAACTAAAAACGTTTCTGTTTAGAGCTGCCTTTGATTTATGCTTTCATGTATCATATGTTTGGAGTGTTTTATGTTTTATTGCTGTTTTTATATTATATGCTTTGTCTGTGTTTTACTGCTATTTTTATTTTACCACTTAATCACGTAAAGCATCTTGAATCACCTTGTTGTTGAAAGTGTTGCTACACAAATAAAATTGCCTTAAAAAAAATTTTCTTTGACCAGTTCATGTCCCCACATCATCCTTCTGCCACCAAAGTGACCTTAAGGTTACAAACCTTCTGCTAGAGAGCAGGACTCATGGTTCCATCAGTTACTGAAAGTCCTCCAGGTCCAGAAGCAGCAAAGCAGCCCAGAGCACCACTCTGCCACCACCATGTTTAGCTGAAGGTCTGATGTCCTGGTTCTTAAAAATACTGTTAGTTCTACTACTCCAGGTGGAACGGGACCAGAACCTTCCAGAAAGGCCCACTTTGGTCCCTTCAGTCCTCAGAATATTTACTCAGAAGCCCTCAGGATCATCTGGATTTTTCTTTAGCTAATGTGTTCTTTCGGGTCAGCAGTGGTTCTGGTCTTAGAACTCTCCCATGGAGGCCGTTTTCTCTCTTTGGTATTGTTGAATTGTGAACTCTGACCTTAACCGAAACAGGTTGATGTTAACAGCAATCATAACTTTTATTTATTAAGGAATTACACCTGAATTCAGACATTTCACTGAATAAATGACAACACATTTCAGTTTGGATCATTTTTAAAATGCGCTTTTAGAGATCTTTGAGCCCTGAACATATGAACTGATGTTTTACTGCTTCCAGTCTGTTTGTTCTGGTTGTTTGTTGATAAGGAGACTCACCGCTGACCTTTGGATCATTCAGGAACACATCATGGTGTCTGCGTCGGTCCGACCGGCGCATGGACCACACACACTTACATAATGTGTAAGGAGACACGGTTATCAGGAAATGTCAATGTGGATAAAAATACAGCTTCTTTTATTTTAATGTTTTGTTGCTCACATATACTTAAAAAAGCCTCAACAGACAAACACAAAGTAAAGAAAGTTGATTTTTCCTTTAGTAACAGCCGTATTAATAGGATTTATCAATTCTACTTTTTTAAGTTTTTAAAGTTTTGTTCTGCTGACATTTTTTAACAATGTTAAAGAAATACAAAAAACAAATAATGTATTTTGCACAATGAAATCTACAATTTCTTTTATGAACGGTAGGGCTCTTTACCCTTGGCATCACCGTAAAAAGGGGCGGCAGAAGAAATGAGGAAAAACAATTATCTTTCAGTTACTCCATGAACTCAACTGCTTAAAGAAATGTCGAGTAAAACGGGAGTATAGATTATATCAGGAATTTAAGGTTGCTGTAATTAAACCTTTACTTAAGAAACCTTCCCTTGATCAAGATGACTTGGTGAATTACAGACCTATATCTAACCTTCCTTTCTTATCCAAAGTCCTTGAGAAAATAGTTGCTAATCAAGTCTGTGAGCATCTAAACAGTAACGAGCTGTTTGAAGAGTTTCAGTCAGGTTTTAGAGCTCATCATAGCACTGAAACAGCACTGGTGAAGGTTACTAATGAGATTCTCATGGCCTCAGATAATGGACCTTTTACTATATATATGCTTCCAATTGGTAAAATTAATAGACAGCATGGGATAAATTTCTACAGCTATGGTGACGCAACTATATTTATCCAACCTGAAGTCGACAACTCGATGCGATCTGCTGGGATTCCTTACATAGAAAACTTTTAAACTGATTAGTATGGTTGTATTAAAATGACTTTTGTTGTAAAGCGCCTTGAGATGAAACATCTGTTGTGAATAGGCGCCATAGAAATAAACTGAATTGAATATTTAAAGGTGTAAAACATATGTAATAAAAGATGTTCTCTGTTAACTTGCTGCAGTCCAAAAAACATTTTCCCCACATTTATTATTTATTTTTTAGAATTTGTATCATAAAGTTGGTTAAAAGTTATTTTGGACCCGTTACACAACACTGGACTTTCACCACTACTAAGATAAAACACTACAGCAGCTCTAAAACACAAAACTAGGTTGACCAAATGTTTTCTCTCCCAAAGACATTTCCACTTTTCACATTCTTTTACGCATCTAGGGAGCATTAATTTCTAGCCACATTAAAAAGGTTAAAATCAAAACCCTTTTTATGTAAACAGATTATGTTTGAAGTGTTTCAGGACTTGGCTAATTGCCCTCCTTTTTTGGAAACCAAAATATGGCCACCCTAATAAAACTTATTAGACTTTAAAAAAAGCAACAACAAAAAGAGACAGGAACTTTAATCTAATAATATGACATTTGTTTGGATTTTTGGAAGGGTTCATGCTAATGTTAAAAAATAACTGCAGGTCCTGTTTTACTGAATTAATGTTAGTTTGCGGTATAATCTCTGACAGGAGTTGCTTAACGATGGGAATGACCACGGTAAAGCTGACATTTCAGTGCAGCACAGCGGCTTGTTGAACATTCAGCTGGAAGCTGCTGCTGACTGTAACATCAATAAACCCTGGAGAGTTAGCTCGTATCAGCAGATCTGGTGATGTCTGACCTACAGAACCACTCCATGCAAACATCAGCTGGACTGTGTACCAATAAAAGAAAAAAACAGGTTGTAGTCTTGTGTGCATAGAAGAGAGGGTACTTTTATTTTTCCATATTAAAATCAGATCAGGATCCACCATCAGCCTGCAATATTTTCCTTGATTTGGGAATGAAGAAAATATTAAATAAATAATATAAAAACATGAAAATCAAACATCTAAATTGGACCATTTTTATTTATTGTAATATATATATATACATATATATATATAATATAAAATAAAAACTGTCCAATTTAGATATTTGATTTTCATGTTTATGCATGTATGTATGTATGTAAGTATATATATATATATATATATATATATATATATATATATATATATATATATATATATATATATATATATATACGTATATACATATGTATCATCATTGATGAAATGTCCCACATATTTGTATTTACTACACAAGGCCAGGTTATTACCACACAAATTAAATTGGGGAAACTTGAACCCCTTTTCATCCCTTGTTCTGCAAATCATAATGACACTCTTACTATTATATTTAATGCCATACTTGAAACAAGTATTTAAAAGTTCCTGGATTCCCTATACTACTTGGAGTTCTCAGCATACATGAGATGATTGACAAAGGTAGAACCAACCATACAGCCATTTCTACATTCATTTAAATGTTGTGACAGCAGCTCATCCACACACAAATTAAACCTTACAGGAGAGAGGATTCCAAACGACGCTGCTCCATCTCACCTGCATCACCTGGTCAGTATACCAGCAAGCCAAGGTTTTCAGTGTGTACTTAGGAACCCCTCGCTGACGCATTTTAATAAATAATATTAGATGTTTAACGCGGTCTGTGACTTAAATCCATAACCAAGTGGCTGGCTATGCTGTCTTGTGTACCTAAACATCTGTGTGGAATATGAACTGGAGGACCTTAAGTCTTCCTGACAACTGCAAAGCTGCTGAAACACTGAGATCTTTTAAATCATAACTAAACGTATCTGTTTAGAGCCGCCTCTGAGTCATGGTTTCATCTATCATGTTTTGTCTGCTTCTTGCTTTATTGCTGTTTTTACTTTATATGCTTTGACTGTGTTTTACTGCTATTTTTATTTTACCAATTAATCATGTAAAGCTCCTTGAATCACCTTGTTGTTGAAAGTGTTGCTATACAATAAAATTGCCTTGCCTAAGTCAACGTGGGAATCACCTCCCAAGATGGAGCTAAGGAAGATCAGGAATAAGCAACAGGAGGAACCACTAGAGCTCAGGAAGGAGCTGGAAAGGTGGAGGCAACTGTGGCAGATCATTTTAGTAGGGGGACATGTTGTTGTTGTTGCTGCTGCTGCGGCAGCTGACCACTAGATGTCACTAGAGGATCGCGTCTTTAGTTTACATGGTGACGTCACCGTTCCCGCAGTGGCAGTTCTTCATCCATCCATCCATCCATCCATCCATCCATCCATCGTGGATGAGAAGACAGAGTTCATTTCATCCTCTTATCTCGTCTCCACCTGTGAGTGTCCAGGAAATAGAGAGGAGCACACAGATCAGATAACAATGGTGTGTGTGTGTTACTGTGTGTGTGTGACTAACACCTGCTCAGGTGTTAGTCACACAGTCACTGACGGTTAATGAGCCTCGTTTTACAACAGAGAGCCCTCATGCATCTTTAAACAACCGTGTTACTGTAACACAGCAAACACTGAAGCCATCAAACAGTCAGACGCTTTCAGGGAAGAAAACATGAAGACCTGCCAAGCTTCTCTTCAGGACGTCTAAGTTTCCTTCTTTTTTTTTTTGTTACACCTCATATCATATTTTTTGTTAGAACAAAACCGTTTTTTAAAAGTCAATCAGTTTCTTCCCACGATAGGATTAAATCTAGTAGTTTATGCCTCGGTTGCATGTACAGGTTGCAATTCACTTCATTTTTGATGCTTGTGAGAGCGCGTACTGTGACGTAATGATGCACGCATGTATGCACAGTCGCTAGATAAGTGGTTTTTTTTAATAAACTTTATTCAAAGTTAGTTATATTACATGGAAGAAGAAAAATTGTTGCTACCAAACCCCCTGGCAACGATTTCTTTTTTTGTTCTTCCATGTAATATAACTAACTTCGAATAAAGTTTATAAAAAAAAGAAAAAGCCGCTAGATAAGCTAAGCTAAGACAGCCACACAAAGTCCAGGTAAGTGAAAGAAGAGAACAATTTTGTCCGGAGATACAAAAAGAGCAAAAATGGCCTCTGGGAGCCGTAGAGCTCCGACTAATGTGTGTGCGTGCGAATTTTGCTGGCTGCAGTTCCTCTAACGGCCACATGGTGGCAGCACTCTCAGCAAACTCTGCAGAGCCGCTTTAATACAGGACTGAAGAAATGAATTGAAAAGCCTTTATTCTTTATTCCCTAAAAAGCTAAACTAGACTGTTTAACCAGGTGGCTAAGAGATGAATCCAGTCAATATGATTTCTGTTTAATATTTCACCACCAATTCATCATCTTGCTAACGTTAGCGTCCCTAACGCTGGTGGAGAAAACATGGAACAATGGAGAACTTTCCCAGGAGAGGCCAGCCCACCAAAATTAAGGTCAGAGGTCAGGATTCAACAATCAGAAAGGAAGACTGGGTAGAAATGGGCTCCAAGACCAGAACCCAGAAGAACTCAAAGACCCGTCTCAGATTTAGCAGAAAACATCCTGATTATCCTTAAGACTGCTGGATTTTTAGTTTAGAAACTAAATATTTCGCTTCAAAATGAAAACTTATCAAACTACATATTTAGATAAATGAATGAATAAATATGTAGCTTTGAACTAAACATTAAGCTCAGAGCTAAATATTGAGCTAATATGCAAATTTACTAGCCGATAAGCAGAAGTGGACTAACAAAATAAAAGCTGGGTCTTGCGAACCCCTATAAACTAGACTGAATATCTCCTCGTTGTTTATTTTCCTCCCTCACATGTCCAGCTACATTTCACCTTTTTTTTTTCAGACCTTTTAATAGCAATACAGAAGTTTACAGATGGATTTGAAGCAACAAGCTTTTATTTTGATAGTCTACTTCCGCTTCTCTGCAAGTGAATTTGCATATTAGCTAAATTGTTAAATAATTCAAAACTATTTAGCTGTGAGCTAAATAGTTTGTTCAAAGCTACCTATTTAGCTAGCCAGTTTGAATATGTATATCTTATTATATATTTTTAAATATTTAGCTCCAAACTAAATATAAAAATTTTAAAATAAATATTTAGTTTACTAAATATTTAATTTTTAATTAGATATTTAGCTCCAAACTAAATATTAATTTTTTTAAATAAATATTTAGTTTACTGACTAAATATTTAATTTTTTAATTAAATATTTAGCTCCAAACTAAATATTTAATTTTTAAAATATTTAGTTTACTAACTTAATATTTAATTTTTTAAATAAATGTTTAGTCTACTAACTAAATATTAAATTTTTTAATTAAATATTTAGCTCCAAACTAAATGCTTAATTTCTAAAATAAATATTTAGTTTAATAACTAAATATTTAATTTTTAAAATAAATGTTTAGTCTACTAACTAAATATTTAATTAAAAAAAAATATTTAGCACCAAACTAAATATTTATTTTTTTAAATAAATGTTTAGTCTAACTAAATATTTAATTTTTTTATTAAATATTTGGCTCTAAACTAAATATTTAATTTTTAAAATAAATCTTTAGTCTACTAACTAAATATTAAAATTTTAAAATAAATCTTTAGTTTACTGACTAAATATTTAATTTTTATTCCAATGACTGACGCAATCTGCTGGGATTCCTTAGATAGGAAACTTTTTAACTGATTGGAATGTTTGTATAAATGTATTGAAATGACTTCTTGTTAAGAGCCTTGAGATGAAACATCTGTTGTGAATCGGCGCTATATAAATAAACTGAATTGAATATTTAGTCTACTAACTAAATATTTAGTTTAAAACTGTGACGTTTATAAATGAATAAATAACATGGACGCAAATATGACTTTGAAAAATGAACCCACATTTATTTATCTTATGACGGGCTAAATAACCAAAATTATTGCTTTCAGCTTTTCACTGTGGAACTTCACAAACGGCTCCTACCAGAGAAATAAACTATGAAATAAATAACACAGAGAGGTGGGATGTTGGCTCTCTGTGATGATTCAGGTCAATCAGTGTTTCTGTGTCATACTCTCAGCATCTGGTAAAGTTTTTACCCCCCCGTCGTTAATGATGACTCCAGTTACCCGGAGAGTTGCGTCACGCCTGGGTTAGTGTGTGAACACTGATGTATCTCTATACCTGCGAGGACCAGTCGGTGTTCGTCATCTGGTGTGTATTACATCACATCACCATAGCAGCCAGCTTTGGTTTTACAGGAGTTGGTCGTTGGGAATCAGGCTCTGATAAAAGAGCCAGAAATGATCAGTGATGATTGTGAAACACAAGCACTGATGGGGTGGAGTGTGAGGACAAAGCAGAGCTGCTTCCTGCGCTGCAGCTGCAGCTGGACTCTCACTCTGACTAATACTGTCAGGATTAAACTGCACCGACTCTCGGCTTTGCAGCAGCAGCTTCCTTCGCATGTTGGCGAGTGCAGGGATCCAAGCGTAGGAGAAAAGAAGGCTGGACGAGAAGAAAAGGAGAGCATGGCAGGATGGAGGGAGTGAGGCTCTGCAGATGATCTACTGTAGATTATGCAACAGAGCAACAAGGAGAACCCTCAGTGAAAGACGACCAGATTTATCTGATTGTTGGATCCAGACTCCACAAAACTCAACACATCAGCAGCCAAATCGGCGCAGATGGAGAATCAGCTGGAAGCATCCAGTGTAGACCCTTAACATGTTCACTAGATCAGCTAGAAGCAGGAAGAGACTGGGATTAATTCAAAAATACTTTATTGATCCCAGAGGGACATTAAGTGTTGTAGCTCATATAATTAATTCTTTAAGGAGTTGTTGTAGATGATGATGGCTGTGGGCAGGAAGGATTTCCTGTAGCGGTCTGTGTTGCAGCGAAACTGAAGAAGCCTCCGACTGAAGACGCTCTGTTGTTGTATGACTGTCTCATGAAGAGGATGCTCAGGGTTGTTCATAATGTTTTTGATTTTATGAAGAATCCTTCTTTGCATCATCATCTCCAGATGTTCCACAGTTGTCCCAAGAACAGAACCAGAACAGAACCAGAACCTTCTTTATCAGGTTGTTTAGCCTTTTTAAGTCCCTGGCTCTGATGCTGCTACCCCAACAGATGACGGCTGAAGAGATTACACTCTCCACAACAGACTTGTAGAAGATCTGCAGCATCTTGCTGCAAACCTTGAAGGACCTAAGCTTCCTCCAGAAGTCCAGTCTGCTCTGTCCCTTCTTGTAGACGGTTTCACTGTTCAGTCTCCAGTCCAGTCTGTTGTCAAGGTGAACTCTGAGGTATTTATACTCCTCAACCACCTCCACTTCTTCTCCCATGATGGGAACAGTGTTTGAATTATCCCTGTTTCTGGTCACTTTAATGGTAGCGGTCTGTGTTCCTGCAGAACCTGGGTTCTTCTGGACCTCCGTGATGAACTCCTGGGAGGTTCTCCACTGTTCCAGCTGTTCTCCACGTTAGATCCTGGTTCTCCCTGTGGAGTTTCCAGACCAATAAGATGTCAGAGACTTTGTTTCTGGATCAGACAGGTTCTGTTAAGTGATTCTTTTACAAAACAAGGCCCTGTGGGTTTTTTATTAATTACTGAAATCATTATGGTCAGACTGACTTTTCTTTGCTGATCTGGGAGGAAGAAACACCGAGGTCTCATGTTTGGAGTAAGATCTGCTGCAGCGCTCCCACCTGCCACTTCATTAGGTACAGCGTGTAGCAGGTGTGGCTGAATTACTCTGAAGGGTCACGTGTTCACATGGTGGAGGTGGAGGAGGGGGGTGGAAAAAAAGGAAGTGAAAGAAAAACATGAAAGCAATAAGAAGAGAGGCTTTATTGCACGCTGTGATTAGTGCGGCTGGTCTGACATGAGAACAGAAACAATGTGGTTCTGTTTCTGTCCCACTTCCTTTACTGATCACTGGCCGCTTTATTCACACAAGTACAACTTCCCCTGCGTCCAGTCTGGGAGCTGTGTATTGTTTTAAAGATGCTGCATGTGTGTGTGAGTCTGGTGCTAATCCATGCATCCAGGCAGCGTTGAAACCACACCGAGAGCGGGGATAAAGCCCGCTTTGTGTTCGGCTCGGAGCGGCCAGGGTGGCATGCTGCCATCCTCACAGAACCACACAACCAGAACTAATCAGCTCCGTCCAGACACTTTGGGTTTGTGTGGAACAGCAGAACCAGTCCAGCACCTTCTGATGAGCTTCTTATGTTCACCTGATATAAGAAAAAAGCTCAAGACTGAGTATTATTCAGAGGGCTCATTTTTCTAAGTAACATTTTCACCATGTTATTCATTCATTTATGGATGTCACAGTTTATACCTAAATATTTAACTTCCAAACTGAATATTTAGTTTGGAAGATAACCGTTGAGTTAGGAAGCTAAAGATTTAGTTTACTAATTAAACGTTCAGCTTCCTATGTAAATATTTAGTTAGGAACCAGAACATTCATTCTATAAACTAAACATTTAGCTTCCAAACTAAATATTTAGTTTACAGAATGAATATTTTGCTTTCTAACTAGAAATTTAGCCTACAACTAAATTTAATTTATGTAAATAGTTAGAAATTAGTTATAAATATTTAGTGTGGAAGATAAATATCTACTTTGGATGCTTAATATTTAATTTTAAACTAAACTATTAAGCATCCTAACTAAATATTAAGCTTCTTAACTAAAGGGACAGGCTAAAGAACCCTAATTATTGCCTTTTAATTTTTGACATAACTTTACAAACAGCACCTCATATTATTTCCCCATTGAAGTGATAGATTAGTATTTTTTTACCAGATATGTGGATATTTATAAAGGGAGCTGTACAGCCAGAAATATCAAATAGTAATAAAAATACAGGCAGTTATTCAGAGGAGGAAGCTGTGACAGAATGTCTTTGGTTATTAAGATCCTGATTTCCATCTGCAGCCGATAAACAGGATTCCGGTTGTTTGTTGAATGAATTCATCCGTCCAAGAAGCAGTTAAAGCTCAGAGTTTCTGGCAGGACCACGATTGAACATTTTTACATCTCACTCATGTTTCCTTCTGCTTCAGTCGAAGATCTGAGCTCTCTGGTGTCTGTGTGTAAGTGGAGCCAGACTCTGCTGCAGCAGAACCAAGAGCTAACGAGGGTGAGGTGCCGGGTTACAAAGGTTACACCTGGTGTCACTCCGTCCTCCATCTGCAGAACCTCTCTGCTCTCCTTTCATTGGACCAGCATATTAAAGATGGGATGATTGGTTTTATCTTGGATGATACTTACCGTTACTGTGGATCATCTCCAAACTTTAAAGGGTAAACCTGCACAAACCGGACCAGAACAGACTGGTTCTCCTCTGATGCTTCAGGGTTGTCCCATCAGCCCTGAGGTTAAAGGTCATTTGGGATGTTTCGGTTGATACTGCTGCTGGTATTCAGTCCCATCAGAACCTTACTGGACCGCTTGAAAACAACAATTACCTGGAGCCGTTTTATTCGAGCTTAAACGATGAGGGACGTCCGTGTTTTCATCCAAAGATATTTTCCAGTCGTGTGAAGTTCATCCCAGCACTGATGACCTTCGGCCCTGATTTACAGCCTTCACCAGCCCGGGGCGCTCCGTTCTCTGGACCAAGCCCGTGTTTACGGTTCTGAGCTGCAGCTGGACCCGGTGCCAGCTTGTTGAAGGTCACAGAGAGCCGCTGGAAGTCTGGCACCCACAATCAGGCGGGGCAATCCTCTTTACTTCCTGACGGGAGGAGTCAGGAGGTGAGATAAGGACACGGCGAACTCTGTGACCCTCCCCCACCCGTTGCCACAGCCATTACACCAATGGCATGTGTGTGTTTATGTGTGGACAGCTGGTATTTGTTTCTGACCAGGAATCTGTGGATGGATGGAGGGAGGGAGGCGAGGACAGCTTCTCCTGCTGATGGAGTCGTCTCCTTCCTCTTCATTTACCCACGGCTCTGTCTGCACACCCATCATCATCCTCATCATCATCATCATCACCCCAGCCCTCTTCATCCAACAAACCACAAGATTCAGACTCCATGAAAGCATCCTGAAGAGGTTGACATACAATATTTATTTAGGTTCACAAAAATGATAAGTTATTTATCAGGTAGTCCACAAATATTGTGGGAATGGTCTCATACAGTCATACGGGGGGGGGGGGGGGGGGCCCACCCATGAACTCTCTGATTGAACCAAATAAGGAACCAAACTCTGGGAAAAACGGGTCAGTCCAACATGATCCTATAGTCTAAATGAGTCAGAAACAATATGGCCGTGATTTTTAGTCTTTCAACAAAAAGAAAAGACCCTAAGCTATTTAAAAGATTTTATTTTAAAGTCTCGGATCAGAGTCAAAATCAAAACTGGAGAAACTGAAGAAAAGGGGGTCAGAGCTGCTGTCCAAATATCGCCAATTTTCGGAGGATCGTCCCCAAACTGCAGCATCAGCAGCCCAGCTGGCCCTGAAGGTCGTCTGTAGTGTCCCAGAACACCCTGCGGTGGGCGCCCTTCATCCCTAAAGTTACACTTCTGTTTCATTTAGGCTCCCCCCCTCCCCCCCACCCCTCGACCTCACGTCTACAAAATGATGTCACACGTTGTGAACACGTCATGCAAAAGTGGCATTTCTGTTTAAAAAGATGGAGTAGTCTCATTTCTAGTCATTTTAGCTGCTACTGATTCACGTTTACAGAAGGAAACAAAGGTCGTCCCTAAGCCCCGCCCACTTCCCCATCCTCCTCAACAAATAAAAACAGAAACAATATCAGATGAAGCGATGATTTCTCTGTGTGTGAAATGCTGTGAGGAGAAGCGACCGAAAGCACAAAAAAAAACCCAGCTGGTTTAAGAAGAATCCCTGATTGGCTGAAAGAAGTCAGGTGACCACCAGGCGAGGTAAGCAGAAGCCCCACCTTCTGACGATGGGGGTCGACTGTTACGGAGGCGTTTTGTTTCCTGCTGAACCCTAAATTATGTGAGTGTTTACATGAATATATATCTATATATCTGTGTGATTACAGAGCGGTCGCTCCCTCGCTCACATGCGTCCCTCCTGCGGCCCACGCGCCACCGGTTGGTGATGAAATCTGGATCAATCTCGAAGAAAAAGAAAACAGAAAATCACTGCGTCGCTCTTTTCCTCTTGCAGCACAGACTGTCGCAGGAACATAGAACAGCAGTGGGTAAAAAAAACAAAAAAAAACTTTTGCTGCCTTGAAAGTCCTTGAACGAAGTAGAGAATCCTTGGGCATGACGTTGCTTTTTTTTTTTTTTTTTACTTCAATATTTCTCTCATGTAAGCATTTATTTAGGAAAACTAACAAAGATTTCGGCTGCTCTCTTATTACTGTGTGCGTATCTTTTTCTTCTAGTTCTGGATTTGCATTGGTTTCCTCCTCGTCTTCAATTGTCCACAATCAGTTTTTTTCTTGGTTTGCGTAGATTTTTAAACCCATTTCTACCCATTATTGCCTCCCACACGGCCCACGTTACCCCCACCCTGTCTGGGGGAGGGGCTTTCTCAGTCCCGTTCATCTCTCCGCCTCCATCGCTACGCTAGCCTTCTGCTCGGCGCCTGTGTGCGGGTTCACAGCCATGGGCCAGGGGGGGCAGGGCTGCGTGGGGGGCTGCCCCTGAGTCCAGAGTCCCTGCTGAGGCGGCGGCACGTTCGGCGAGACCCCCCAGCCGCCGACCTGCGGGGGAGGCGGCGAGGTGGCCATGGAGGCGGTCATGGGGCTGCCGGCGCTGCTGCTGTTGAAGCTCTCGGAGGCTTTCAGCCGGGAGAACATGGTCAGCGCGTCCGGGAAGTTGGGGGGCGTCGCTGGCGTGTTGGCCGGGGTGCACATCTGAGGAAGAGGAAGAGGAAGGGTTAGCGGAAGCTACAGCTGTTTGGAAATATAAAGTATTTCGTTTTAATCCCAGCAAACACTGATTGATTTAGCTGCAACGTGGATTCATATGAATAAGTGCAATAATCCATATTTAGATAAGACAGGTTCATTCTTACAGGAATGTTCAACGGTAAGGAAAAACAAAGATAATAAATAAATGAACAAAGATAATAAAGAGCTGCAGAACTCATCATCATCATCATCCTCACAAGATCACAGAATTAATGGAATCGATGCAATCTGATGGGATTCCTTAAATAAGAAACTAACTCAGACTTTAAACTGGAATGTATTAAAATGACTTTCCTTGTAAAACGCCTTGAGATGAAACATCTGTTGAGGAAACACGCTGCGCTGCCATTTTTGTTCACGTTTGTCGCCTTTTTATCGTTCCTGCTGGTAACCCAAAATGCCAAGCAGTTGTAGTAGTTAGTAGGGATGTAAGAAAAAATATCAATACACCGATTTATCGTGATATTTTATTTCCCCATATTGTTATCGATATTCAAAACAAAAATATCAATTTAAAAAAACTTTTTTTAAGGATTTGAATGGAACCGTTAATGACAGCATTTTTCTAGTAAATATAAAAATATAACTGGTAGTTTTGTGGCTGTTTTCACCTTCTTGGTTCCAGTGGATCAACTAGATCTAGTGATAAAACTGGATGTGTTAAAGTATGAAATCACAGTATTTATTTTTACTGTATCGCGATATATCGTATACACCTGAATCGAGATTTATAGTATTGTTTCCCCCTGTATCGCGATATATCTTATCGTTTCCTGCTGTATCACGATATATCGTATCGTTTCCCCCTGCATCACGATATATCGCATCTTATCCCCCTGTATCACGATATATCGTATCGTTTCCCCCTGCATCACGATATATCGTATCTTATCCCCCTGTATCACGATATATCGTATCTTTTCCCCCTGTATCACGATATATCGTATCGTTTCCCACTGTATCGCAATATATCGTATCGTTTACACCTGAATCGAGATTTATAGTATTGTTTCCCCCTGTATCGCGACATATCGTATCTTATCCCCCTGTATCGCGATATATCGTATCTTTTCCCCCTGTATCACGATATATCGTATCTTTTCCCCCTGTATCACGATATATCGTATCTTTTCCCCCTGTATCACGATATATCGTATCTTTTCCCCCTGTATCACGATATATCGTATCTTTTCCCCCTGTATCACGATATATCGTATCTTTTCCCCCTGTATCGCGATATATCGTATCGTTTTACCGCTGTATCGCATCATGGCAACATTAGCCAACATCATCACATGAAGTCCTATAATAAAACGGATCTTAAAACACAGGTTTAAATTAAAAGTTGTGTTTTTACTAAAAGTTGTGTTTCTGTGAGACTCTCAAACCGACCAGAACCAGAACCAGGTAGCTCCCCTTCAACCTGATCGATGTGATCAATATGTAACCTTGTGAATGCAGTGAAACCTCTGGTAGCTCAGTCCAGGAGGAACGGCTTCAGCGGCACACAGTGACCTTTGACCTTACAGCCACCAGGCTCTGTAAACATGTTTGCCTGTTCCATGACCTGCTTCCTCCTTCCATGAGCCCGTCCAGGAAACAACAAGCTACTGAAGCAGAACCGCCTTCAGAGGAATATGACAAAATACCCAGAAATCACCTGGGCTGAACGTTTCCTTCATCAGGATGATGATGATGATGATGAAACGTTTAACATATCTTACGCTTTGTTACTGCTTTCATGTTTAAATCACTGATTACACGTTATTATTCCCCACAAGCTGCTCTCAGTTCTCCACACTCCAATAATAACACGTAAACACGGCAGTACGACTAACTGGGTTTATGTGGCAGCAGATATGTGATCCAGAACTGTACAGCAGAATGAATATTAGAAAATATAAGAAAAACATTTGTGTTTAAGCTTCTCTGATTTAACACTGTAGAACCGTCTGATGGTCTCAGATTCCCTCTAGGATTCAGGTCTGGACTTTGACTAGGCCGTTCTAACCCACATATCCGCTTTGATCCAAACCATCCCATAATATCTCTGGCTAGACTCTGGTCTATTAAGGCATCAGGAGGGAGAAACAAACTAGGGCCAAAACCTTTCAGATTTGATTGGTTTTCCTTTTACTCCAACACCAAAAGCAGCAGCAGCTCGTGTTGATCTATCTTAGGAAGTGTGACGTCGTTGCTGCCACAATAAAATGTAGGAACAGTTGAAAGACCATGAAAACCTGAAAAACGTGAGGAAAGAGGACAGTCTGGAGGAGGATCATGTCAGGTTGCAGGTTCTACATGTTCTCTCTTCTTCTTCTCTGCTCTAGCGCGCAGCCGTGACCTCTAGCGCGCAGCCTCGACCTCTAGCGCGCAGCCTCGACCTCTAGCGCGCAGCCTCGACCT
Source organism: Valencia hispanica (assembly GCA_963556495.2). Classification (NCBI taxonomy): domain Eukaryota; kingdom Metazoa; phylum Chordata; class Actinopteri; order Cyprinodontiformes; family Valenciidae; genus Valencia; species Valencia hispanica. Next base: position 1,599,350 of record OY747721.1, on the reverse strand, counting down.
CTAGCGCGCAGCCTCGACCTCTAGCGCGCAGCATCGACCTCTAGCGCGCAGCATCGACCTCTAGCGCGCAGCATCGACCTCTAGCGCGCAGCATCGACCTCTAGCGCGCAGCATCGACCTCTAGCGCGCAGCATCGACCTCTAGCGCGCAGCATCGACCTCTAGCGCGCAGCATCGACCTTTAGCGCGCAGCAGTGACCTCTAGCACGCAGCAGTGACCTCTAGCGCGCAGCATCGACCTTTAGCGCGCAGCAGTGACCTCTAGCGCGCAGCATCGACCTTTAGCGCGCAGCATCGACCTCTAGCGCGCAGCATCGACCTTTAGCGCGCAACAGTGACCTCTACCTGCCTTCTGACCGCTGGGATGTGTTGTATCTACCTGAGGATGACATGTTGTCATGTGACCAGCAGGGCAGATATGCTGACTCATAGCCTTCCACTCTTACTTATCCATAAAAACATACACAGATACGTTTGGCTGCATTCAGCTGGATCACATTTCATCAGTTTAACTGTGGAAAAGCTGCTGCTGTAAAATAACCCGTGACATGTTTGTTTCTGGGCTGAAGACCTTGAACACAGAGTCACATGGTATCGATCCACAGGGATGAAGATGTGCTTCATAAACACAGCAGAGGCTGTCTCCACTTCGTTTGGGTCGGAGCGTTTATCAGACTGATGCGACCTTCAGCAGATCCGGTCCGGTCAGCACCATCACATATACTGTACTCGCATTAAATATTTATAGAGCTTCTGTTCTGATAGACAGGTCAGCGCCAAGCGGACCCTGTTTGGTCTGGATTTACTGAAATAAGCTTCATGTTGTCGCTGATTATCGCTGAAAGTTCATCATTATCACAATATCACTGAACGCAACATGATTATCACCTGGACGGTAGAGGTGGGCAATATAAAAAGTATAAGGTAGAAATTATATACATTTAGCCAAAGGTAGAGCTTCTGACTATACCGGCCTACTTCGATCGCGCCTTTTGATGATGTCATCAAGCTGTCATCAAGGAGGATAAATACTGATGTTCAGTGTTCGTCTTTACGCCACATATTGCTAGTTTAAAATGTGTTGTTTTCCATTTAACAGAAGAAAAACCTGTTAAAATTGGAGGATATTTAATTCAAATATGTGCAGCTTTATTTTGGTGCGATATTAAATTTATAAATAAGTAAAAAATGTTTTTAGCTTTTAATTTTTTTTACAAATATCTTCATCTTTATGTTGAGAATTTTTGTGTTGCATTTTTTGAAAAAAAGATTGAATATTTTTTTATGCATTTTGCACAATAAATGTTCTTTAAATGGCTTTTTTGAAGTTGTTCTGCTGAAAGATATGAACAGCTTTAGATAGAAAACTTTTACACTGATTAGAATAATGAACTGAAGGATTTATTGGAGTGTTTGGATGATTGAAGTGAAATGACTTTTCCTGTAAAGTGCCTTGAGATGACATGTGAACTGGTGCTATAGAAATAAACTGAGTAGAATAGTTATTTATGAAGTGGAAGACGTATCGGTGTGGAGGCCTCGGCGCGTGAAGGAACGTTCTCGTAGATCCTTCCTCCCAGCAGCTCAGACTCTACAACCAATCGCTGCTCCCAACAAATGCCATAAACATTTACATCTCTGCTAACTTTACAATAGTTTTCACACCTCAAATAACATTTCTTTTTTTGCACATCCCTGTTTGCACCGTTTATATTATTCGTTTCAGTTGCCCATTCCTCATGTCGTGGTATGCCATTTTTATTTTTAATAACTGCACAGTACTTTAATTTTGTCCTTAATATTAATTATTCTTAATTTTTTTCTTTTTAATTCAAATAAAAAAATACTTTATTGATCCCAGAAGGAAATTAAGTGTTGTTATAGCTCATATAATTAATTATTTAAGGAGTTGTAGATGATGATGGCTGTGGGCAGGAAGGATTTCCTGTAGCGGTCTGTGTTGCAGTAAAACTGAAGAAGCCTCTTAACCTGCAACTAGACAGATATTAGTTACAACTAGGGACATGTATTGGTAAAAATCTGGCGATACGATATGTATCGCGATACTATGAGTAAGACTATTATGATTTATAAAACTGAATTTAACTGTAGATAAACTGTCCCAGCATTCTAAACACTCCAACCAGTTTTATTACTGGACCTAGTTGATCCACTGGAACAAAGACGGTGAAAACAGCCACAAAATACCAGTTATAATTTTAATTTTACTACAAAAATGACTGTCATCATTAATGCTTCCATTCAAATTCCAAAAAAAAAAAAAAAAAAAAGATTTTTCTTCTTTGAATATCGATACCATATCCGGAAATAAAATATTTTGACATTTCGGTGTATGGATATTTTCTATAATATGATAACAGCACATTTCCTAACAGACTTTGAGTAGCAGGGCTGCATAATATATGGATAGTTTATAGTTACTGAAATATCAGGAATTGGGCTGCAGTTATTGTTAGCTAATAAACGAGATGTGTTGCATCCAGGCTCTGTGTGCCACCAGTATTTTTGGGAAGGTTTGCCGTTTATTGCATGAAGATGTTTTAGGTGGAAATCTGTTAAAGTCATTGATAAACTCTGGGTTTTTTTTAAATCCAGAACCGAGCCGGCCAGCAGAAACCCATCCTGGTCCGAAAGTCAAACAGACGGCCAGGGAAAACTAGCTGCTTTCATTGTGGCGACACAGAGGCCCAGTAAATCTGATGAACACACAGATGGACTAACAGACAGTTTGTGATACAAACACAGGCAACAGAGGGCCGTTTCCATGGCGACGGTTGCTACGACGAAGGAGCACAGATCTCCTGTTGATGGAACGTTGCTGAGTCATGACTTCAGGCCGTCTCCCGTAACACCGTCTCTGGATCTTGGTTAGAGCTGGTCCATCTTAGGTTCGTCACGATTACGATTATAAAACGATCGTTTTTGTTGCATATTTTTCCCCATTCAGGGTTTTTTCTTCATTCCTACTTTCTGCTCTTAAATCCATCCAGTTTTTATTAATTGAAGCATCCAAACCAATTGATGTTCATGTCATACCACAAATTAACCAACATATGTCCAAAAATATGTTTCATAATCATATCAAGGTTCAATGAAAGCTAAAGGAAATGTGTGTTGATCATTTAAATATAATATAGCGTGACAATATTTTGATTTCCATTAAAGAGGAAACTTGATCCAATCCTTAAACACATCAATCATTTTCTGTTTACTTAAAGAAAACTTTTGATTTGAACATATTTAAAGTATTCCTGCTCTATGTGGTTAAAAAGAAAAATTAAATAAACTTCAGATCAGCTTCTACAAGTCAACCATTACAGAAATGACTTTAAAATCTAAATAGAAATAATTAATCTCTATATTAGAAAATAAAGCTGCAACAATAATAGCTCCTTTTTTAAGTCATACGGAACAAAAATTACACAAAAATCTGAAATTATATTCTGAGAAAATCAATTGTAAGTAAAACTTTATTCTCCAGTCTTTGTTTTTTTCACTGTCTATTTAACACACAACTGTAACTTTGCAGTGTTTTCATACTTTCTGTGTCAGATTGACCAATGGGATGTTTGCCACCTGTCATACACAGAAACTAATCTACCAGCTATGAGTACGCTGCTCTCCGCCACATATTATGGGATGGAATGAAGGACATTTCCTTCCTGTTTCAGACTTAAAGCTCCACTTGGTCTGACGTCTGGTAAACAACACAAGTACATACAAGTCGTAATACTTTGTAATACATTTCACGCAGCTGCGGGAATCATTGAAAGAAATAATGAAGTGGACACTTAAATGGGACCCACTGCACTCGGTTGCACGTAAGGGAAAAAAAAAAGAGACTGATGAACCGAGCTGTAAAGCACAACAATGTATTTTCGTGGTGGACCAGTCGCTGATGCCAAAAAGTTAAAAAAAGAAATAAAACTTAACGTCCGGATTGTTTCCTCAGTCACCCATAAGGAAGGCGGTCAGGATCCACCTACTACTCTAGGTGGTTCTCCTCCCAGGCGAGCTCACAGACAGTGACCGCGAGCTCGCAGAGATTTACGGCGAGCGCGTGGAGAGACCTCAGTGAAGCTGTCCCCCCACCCACTTGAAAAGTAAAATCTAATAGGCGGATCGGTTAGTGCTTCGTTTGTGCTGATTTGTGCAGGTAAAATTATAATTTGTGCTGCTACCGTTTCTGAGATATACACTTGGAAATGTTTTTCAAAAAGCCGTGTGACCTTCTTCCAGATAAGATCGTTCAAGATATGAGTCAGAGTCCCAAGCTTCAAAATTGTATATTGTCTTTTTTGAGAAGGAGAAAACTTGTCTTTATATTCAACCTTTTCAGGAATGAACTTCACCCAGTCTTTAAAAAGTACCTCAAGCTGAAAGGCCTGACAGTTTTCTTGTCCAGAAGAAATGCCACTGGACTCTACCTCTGTTTCACCATCACTTTCCTGATCACGGATTTCCAAAACTGACCAGATGTTATGTCTATTCAGCTTCACAAAAGTGTACAGGGCCTTTGCTGACATATTGTCTTCTAGCTGATGACTCATCTCTATCCATACCGGGGCAGCTGGTGTGGCTATTTTGCCATTTTGGAATATGGCTTCTTTTGAATTGCAAAGGACTGCAAAAATTGAGTCTCTGTCTACAGATGGCTTTTGAGGCATCTAAATCAGAATTAAAAGAAACTATGATTAGGATGGATCAAATTCTGACCTACGCTATATAATCAGCATGGAGATAAAAACCCAGTTCTCCAGCCTACAGATAGGAATTTTTATCGCATTAGCACATAGGGCTACTTAAATTGTATTGTTGGTATTATTCTGTGTCTGAATGTTGTTTTATACATTAACTTGTACTGCACAGCACTTTGGTCCAGTGTACTGGTTATTTTTTAAGTGCTTTATTAAATGTTTTCTTGAATCTGCAAATAAAAGTATCTGTTTTTAAAAATGTTAAAAATGTTGATTTAAAAAAAATAACTCTTTCTGGCTTGATACAGTGAATTTTACCATGTGTACTACACTGTGTATTTGCTCAATATCTAAAATCACATATACTATACCATGTATTAACTCAGTATCTAAAGATTAATTGAAATATACTCTTACCTTGTTCAAAAAATACAAAGAGTTGTAAAAAATAAAAATACTACTTGAAATACCTTTCCTGCCAAACTTTTATTTGATGCAAAGACTGCTAGCTTGTTCGTTTGTTGTAAAAATAATGGCAATGCAGATTGTTCTGTTTATTTCGATAAAGATTTTGTTTGAATAAAAAAGATCCACTTTAACATGTGTTCTGCAGGGGGATGTGTGGGACCGTGGTTAAGACAGGGGCAGAGCCTATAACCTCTGTCAAGGGTTCGCCTCCTCGATATGTGCAAGTTTTTTTTTATAAACTTGAATCTTTAATTTATAAAAGGAACATAATTGAACAAGTATAATTGATTAATGTACATGTGCAACAAATTTAGATCATAAAAACCTAAGGAGACATTGGGTTTTCTTGCAGAACTTTTTTCAATTCAATTCAAAAAATTCAAAAATACTTTATTGATCCCAGAGGGAAATTAAGTTATTGAACACATTTACACACAAAAGGTACACGGCTATTTGAAAAACATTTTCAAGTGTATAACTCAGAAACGGTAGCAGCACAAACGATAATTTTACCTGCACAAATCTGCACAAACGAGGCACTAATCGATCCGCCTCTTTGCCTTTACTTTTCAAGTGGGTGGGGGGACAGCTCCACTGAGGTCGTAGAGAGTGGTCTTAATGCTCACTGATTATGGTTTTTATGCACGGGGATATGGCGCTCCTCCTCCTGACTAATCCAGATAATTCAGTTTTTCTCTCGGAGCTTCACAGAGGGAAAACAAATGTGAACAAAACACCAAATCCACACAAACAAACCAACCATGCAAAATAAATACAAAATATACAACTATTTCCCACTGTGTAACAAATACGCATTAGTTAGCCTATATTCTCAATGTTTACAGAGCAGTCCCTGCAAAGATTTTAGTTAAACTATAGAAGAGACTATAGGATTAGTGTGTGTCTGACAGGGTGGGGGGCGTGGCATCACGATGGTGCCTCTCCATCGTCCATCGTGATGACTGACCGGCATCACGATGGAGAGCTACCATCGTGATGCCGGTCAGTCATCACGATGGACGATGGCATCGTCCATCGTGATGACTGACCGGCATGACGATGCTACCATCGTCATGCCGGTCAGTCATCACGATGGTGCCTCTCCATCGTCCATCGTGATGACTGACCGGCATGACGATGGAGAGCTACCATCGTGATGCCGGTCAGTCATCACGATGGACGATGGCATCGTCCATCGTGATGACTGACCGGCATGACGATGCTACCATCGTCATGCCGGTCAGTCATCACGATGGTGCCTCTCCATCGTCCATCGTGATGCCTGACCGGCATGACGATGTGATGCCGGTCAGTCATCACGATGGACGATGGCATCGTCCATCGTGATGACTGACCGGCATGACGATGGAGAGCTACCATCGTCATGCCGGTCAGTCATCACGATGGTGCCTCTCCATCGTCCATCGTGATGCCTGACCGGCATGACGATGGAGAGCTACCATCGTGATGCCGGTCAGTCATCACGATGGACGATGGCATCGTCCATCGGCACAACCCTAGAACCGATAAACGTCTTCTGCTGCGAACATGATACACAACACAGACGGTTCTTTCACAACTAAAGGGCAAAATATTTGCTGTATTTTGTACAATTTCACGCTGCATGGCTGAAACACTAGCTGCAGCCATGATGCTTCTGTCGGTCCGTCCCCTAAAAATGCCCGTGTGGCATGCCGCACTGTTATGTTTTTCTCATTTAATTAAGAAAAATAATTGATTTTTCAAAACTTTTGAATCGCTATCGATTTTGCAGGGTTCACAATGCGATTAATCAATTTATGGTGAATGGGCACACCCCTAATCTTCGTGTGTCTGTTTGTCCAGAACCAGACGATCCAAACGGATTCCTGGCTGAAGCCACAACATTCCTTGGAAGTGTCCATCGTCTCATTAGGCCTTTTACCTTCAAACACAGAGTCTCAGGATTTCTCCCTGCAGAACTGACAGCTACAGCTGACATAAACCCTGAAGTATGAGATCAATTGTGAAAGTTCTGCTCCAGCCGGCCTTGAACATTTCTAAAATAATAACATTTAGAGGTTAACCAAACAAGTTAAGATCCTTGAAATCCTACGACTGTTTTCTCCCCCACTTCGCTGTTCCTCGCCGTCGCCTCCCGTCTTCCTGCTGGACATCGGATCTCGGAGAGACGGCTCGGTTCTGTTACAGTAACTGTAATATGAAGCCTTACAGCTGACCTTTGAAACAGAAACATCACTTTAAGCCGTCTTCATCAGGTCCAATCCTCCCATATTTCCTAACTGAAACATAATCAAGACCAAAGTACTTAAATCCACTTTTAGATGATGAAAACATAAACAGGAGGCTTGCATCAGACTGTCTGCCTTGTGTTAATGAAATCCTCCCCTTGGCTTACAAGGAGCTATGTGGAAACTCAACCGTTCCCACCTGGGAGAGTTTCTCCACGGTTTCCAGCCTCCCTCTGTGTCCTCAGAGAAACGAGAAGAAAAGGCCTCTGACTTCTGCAGCTGCTCATCGCCACCTTTTAACGGCAGGTTAGAGGGTCTAACCTGCCGTTAAAACCTATTTAACGATTTGTACGCATATAAGCCGTTTTTGAATTCGTTTTAAGTTAATGTAATTTGAAATTGTTCGTGTGTAAATGTATTTTGTACTCTTAATTTCTTGATATTTGTGTGTACATTTGAACACACAATCGCAAGTACCTGACGTTACGCACAAAATGTATTTTACGGTTTACAAATTGTGTTTTACACACACAAGGACCCAAAGCTACACACAAACAGACTGACAAGTTACAAATCAACAGATGAACCATTTCTGACCTTAAATCTTATTTTCATGCAGTAAAACACGTGAAGGACAGCAGGAACCACAAGGTGTTGCACATAAAAATGATCAGATAAAAAAAAACGGATCAAGTACAGGAGGAGAAAACAGAAACTAAAGTGAAACAGAAGAAGAAGTGTGACGGTTGGAGCATTAACGGTACATGATTGCTCCTGCCTGCTAAATGTTTAATGAGGGAGTTTTCCTGTCTGTAAACTTCATATTTCTTCTGCAAAACGTCAAACTAGATTCAATAAAATCAATAAACTACATACAATTTAAGTAACTCAAGTAAAATTCTTGGATTAGAAAAAAGGATATTGCGATACTTTGAGTAAGACTACATATTGTGATTTTTAAAACTGAATTTAAGTGTATAAAACTGTCCCATCATTCTAAACACTCCAACCTGTTTCACACTGTAACACATCCAGTTTTATTACTAGATCTAGTCGATCCACTGGAACCAAGAAGGTGAAAACAGCCACAAAACTACCAGCTATACTTTTAATTTTGCTACAAAAATTACTGTCATCAATAACGGTTCTATTCAAATCCTTTAAAAAATTTTTTTGTTAATTTGATATTTTTTTGAATACTAATACAATATCGGGAAATAAAATATTACGATATATCGGTGTATCAATATTTTCTTACATCCTGATGACTTCTGGATGAATTCATTCATCCTCCACTAAACTTTCCAGGTTCTCTGCTGCACCAAAACAATCCTGCTAACCTAAACCAGACCAGTCCCTTTATCATCACGAGTCAGCTGTGGGAATGGGAGGAAGCTGCTCGTCACAAATACAACTGAACCCAGACAATAAGGAAGTAAGCAGGTCCTGGAGGTCAGTGAACGCATCAGTTATTGAACATGGAGTTGGAGCGTGCTAACACCATGGGACATTAGCTAACCGAGGCTGTGAACAATCATCAGTTGTTCACTCCGACCTAAAATAAAAAGTCTGGTCTGTCGGGTTGCAACATGTAGGCCAAAGGTCATCCTGAGACGACCTCAGCCAACGGATCTTTACGGCTGTGTTTACACAGGCTGCAGGAAGCTTTTACTTTCACTTCTTAACCTTCTAGTTTCTGGGTTAACATTAACCAGAGCTAAGTAGTAACTAGTTACATTTACTTGAGTAACCTTTTGAAGGAAAAAAAAAGTACTTTTGGAGTAGTTTTACTTGACCGCACGTTTTACTTTTACATGAGTAAAGTTTCTGGCTTCTCTACCCACAGTGAGTAACTTTACTGAATGAAACTAAATGCTTGTTTTAACCAAAAATGCCTGAGACTCAGACACACAGTTTATGTTGAAGTGAGACCTCCTGTTTATACACCAGCTTCATCATTTTAACATGATTTTCTATCTGCTAAGGCTGTTGTGACATTTAGAGGTCAAAGTGGGGGAACCTTACCCTGGTCTAATACTTATACATTACCTACAGTAAGTATTGGTTTCATTAGTTTTACTTTGAAAAATGTTTCTTCTAGTCAAATCTGTTATTTTACCATTATGTCACGTATTTCTATTTATTTTAGTCTTTAGAATTTGCACATAACTTTACATTTTTGGTCCAATTAAACAGTTTTAAATATTAGATCATATAGTTTGATCTCAAAACAAGTACTGAAATACTCAATACTAAAGCAGCCTTCTTATCAAATACTTTTTTACTGTTACTCAAGCAACTTTTTTGGATTACTACTTTCTGCATTTACTTGAGTAAAGTTTTTTGGCTACTCTACCAACTTTCTGACAATCAGACCTGGTCAGTGAACGCAACGCGTCCATCCACTACCGGGTTGAGGTAGAAACACTCCTCAGTGTGGGTGCTGTTACCGAGTGATGAAGACTCAAAGTGAGGAAGCTGTTTCCATGCAGACATCCAGCCATTCATTCAGGCTGATGCTTAAAGACAGAGAGCAGGAGTCCAGCAGATAACAGGAAGGCTAGAAGCAACTCTATCAGCAGCCTTTTGGAAATCCTAACATAAGGATCTTCAGTCAAAATTATTCAAAACCTTGGCAGATTTAGATTTAAACCAGGAAGTTAGTTTCTGACTGATGATTTCTCTGTTTTTGATCTAATTAATAGTGTGTGGCATTAGAAAAATGTCAATGCAATAACTGTGATGATGGTATTGATTCTGATCCGCGTCAATAAAGCAACATCCCAACCACTCTGAAATCCCATCTACTATCAGGGATGAGCAACATTAACAAAATGTCACTCAGGTTTTTAACCAAAAAAGACAATCAATCAAATGTTGTTTATAAAGCCCTTTTCATACAAACATTGCAGATTAAAAATAACCCCACATAAACCACAAAGCATCATCACAATTATAGCCCATATTTTTCCCCCATTCAGGGTTTTTTCTTCATTCCTACTTTCCGCTCTTAAATTTATCCAGTTTCAATTAATTGAAGCATCCAAACCAATTGATGTTCATGTTAAACCACAAATCAAATGTCCAAAATAAGTTTCATAATCATATCAAGGTCATGTTTTCAATGAAAGCTAAAGGAAATGTGTGTTGGTAATTTAAATATAATATAGGGTGACAATATTTTGATTTCCATTAAAGAGGAAACTTGATCCAATCCTTAAACACATCAATCATTTTCTGTTTACCTAAAGAAAACTTTTGATTTTAACATATTTAAAGTATTCCTGCTCTATGTGGTTAAAAAGAAAAATTAAATAAACTTCAGATCAGCTTCTACAAGTCAACCATTACAGAAATGACTTTAAAATCTATATAGAAATAATTAATCTTTTATTTTAGAAAATAAACCTTAAACAATAATAGCTCCTTTTTTAAGTCATACGAAACAAAAATTACACAAAAAGAAAGAAAACAACAGAGACGCTTCTTTCACAACTAAAGTGCAAAATATTTGCTGTATTTTGTAAATTTTCACGCTGCATGGCTGAAACACTAGCGGCAGCCATGATGTTTCCGTCGGTCCGTCCCCTAAAATTATCCGTGCGGCACGCCACATTTTATGCTTTTCTTATTTATTATTATGAAACAAATTGGTTTTTGAATCGCTATCGGTGTTGCACGTTTCACATCACAATGAAATCGATTTATGGTGAATCGGCACACCCCTACCGGCCACTGGGTGCTAGGTGGCAGTTCAAGGAGGACTCTGTGTGAATGAGACAAAATAAAAAGCTGAGTCGCCTTCTGCAGCTTGTGTTTCCGTGTGTGTTTGTGTGCTGTGACTCCAGGAATCAGTGTGAAACAGTTTTGCATGGAGTCTTGTTCCCTGAAACACCAAAGTTACTCCGCCTGCCTACGTGTGTTTTATGTGTGGTTAGGGTTCTGGGAAGTAGCGCTCCTGGAAACACGCAGAGCAACATGCTGAAACATGCAGGCCAAGCCTCTTCAGATGTGGCTGAATGCTTGGCATGGCTGTATGACACACAAACACACACAGATGATCCAGACATGATTTGGTCAGAAATCTGACATTTTATTGACTCAGATTGACCAATAACAGAGAAGGTTGTCACATGTGAGATGAAGCCGCTTCGTTTCTCGTGGAGCTGAGGAAGATGAGGTGGAGTGAAAGATGAAGACGGCAGACAGGACTGGGTGCAGACAGTTGTCTGTGTCATCACACTGGGATTTATGAAGGTAATTATAGCCCTGCTCTGCTGCTTCCACACCACACTCCTTTCTTTCTCAGGGATTAGAAAAGTCAGGATTTCTAGAAATCCTCTCTACGAAGCCACGCCTGGACACGGTAACCAAAAACAGCCCTCAAACAGACCGACCCCTCCTCCTCCTTCTTCTTCTTCTTCTCCCTGTAGAACCCCACCCTGCTTTAAACCGGACCAGAACCTCCTCCCTGGTCTCCATAATCCTGGATTTTCTCTGATGTTCCACCAGAACCAGAACGTCTGGAGTCAGAACCCGATTAATGACTGGTACACCTTTTACTTCACAGCATCATGTTGTAATGAAAACAAGGAGTTCTGGCTGCAGCGCCTCCTTTAGGTGTGAAGGAGCGCCGCGTCCTGCGGCGTGTGTTGATGGGGCGGCGCCACAGAAAACACAGAGTGTGTCGGTCCTTTATCTCCACGGTCCACATGTGGCGTTAGGAAAACATGTGGCGGCCATGTTGGCGAACACAAACAAACAAAGGCACTCCTTCGGTCTCAGACGGTTGGTGAAAGGAAATGATGTCATCGTCACCAGCTCTAATATCTCATAACAAGTGAGAGCCGGTCAACATGGAGGAATAAAACCCAACAGAACTTCTGATGCCATAATATAATAATAATAATAATAATAATAATAATAATAATAATAATAATAATAATAATAATAATAATATAAAAAACTTTATTTATAAAGCGCTTTTCATACAAAAAATGCAATTCAAAGTGCTTTACAGAATAAAAATCCCCCCCCCACAAATTTAAACACAATTATACTACCCTCCCCCCAATCCTATCCCCATGTGCGGACACATTAAAGAGCAACATTAAAAGGAGATTAAAATAGAAAGTAGGATGGACACTGGGCCGAGTTCAGATGTGCCAGGTTGGGTAAGGAAACGTGATCAAGGGAGCCATCTGCCCCAGCAGCAGCGGGTCAACAGCAGCAGCCGAGGCACCGACCCAGGGCGCCCAGAGGATGGGAGGCCAGGATTGTGACCTCCACCCAAGCACCCCCTGGAGAGCACCCAGGCAGCTACAGCCGACCACCGCTCCCAGGGCAGAGGGCTCCCACAGAGGAAACACTGGAACGATGTGTCTATGTTTTTTTTTTTTTTTCGTGTAAAACAGGCTAACATGTTAAAATACACAAATAAATAAATCAATCGATCAATAGGTAGGTAAATTAATAAATAAATAAAATTAACGAGATAAGTACAAGACCAAGTAGTAAAACACTGATCAATCAAAGCATGAAAAGCAAATAACAGGCAGTAAATAGTAATCAGTTAATTAAAGGAGTCATAACCTAGTATTACCTTGGATACCCACGCTCTATTATAGTCTTTACGGCCCTTCTAAAAAAGAAAAGTTGAAAAAAAAGTGAAAAAAATCAACACAGAGCTCCTCTGGCCCTTATTACTGAAGGCATTATTGTCTCGCGAGATCTGATGCGATACTTTGGCTGTCGTGGACGGGCATTGTAATAATGCAAATGAGGAGTGTTGCACTACGTTTCTGGTAGAAATGGTTTTAGCTGATTTAGCTGATTAAAATAAAAGGCTGACACGAATATGTTTTCATGCATCATTGCGTGAAGAAACTTTCTGCATCTTTCACGGTCGAGTTCGTACTTCGAATCGGTGATGTGTCGGTCGCGAACGAACCGGCTCTAAGAGCTAACTCTTTGAAGTGAATGATGGGAGCCGGGTCGTCATTGGGAAACGTTTTTTTTTTTTTTTCATTTTCCCCCGCTTGTTTTGCATTAATTTTGGTAATAAATACACTTTAAGCAACAGAAAATCTGAGGAGCCGAAAGAGCCGGCTCTTTATGGTGAGCCAAGCCAAAAGAACTGGCTCTCCAAAAAGAGCTGGAATTCCCGTCACTAGAATTCAGTAATGGCGGCGCTCGACTGAATATGAGGGGGAGAGGAGCGAGGGGGAGGGCTTGCTTCCCATAGCATAGGTAGGTCTGCGATGTCTATATATGGTATATCCTGCGCCGACTTGACGTCAAGTCGGCCAGAAATTAAAACCACGTATTTGAGTGCGCGTGCGTGGACAAACCCAGGGGTAAACAAACGCTTCACTTTTAAATAATGGCTTCCCGGTCAGTGCATAATCGTGAGGCAATCATAGCATACATTTTTTCTCATGGAAAATTGAAAATTACAGGTCATGACTCCTTTAAAAGCTAGGCTAAAAAGGTTAAAAAGGTGAGTCTTGAGCCTACTTTTAAAAACATGAACGTTCTCTGAGGTTCTCCATCAGCCTGTTCCAGAGGTGAGGGCCATAATAATAGAAAGACGCCTCGCCATGAGTGTTTGTCCTGACTTTAGAGATAACAAGGAGACGGCTGCAGAGGAGCGCAGAGACCGCCAAGGTTTGTATAGTAAAAGCAGTTCAGAGAGATAAGACGGCCCAAGACCATTAAGACACTTAAAAACCATTAAAAGAATCTTAAAATCGATCCTAAGACACACGGGGAGCCACTGCAGTGATTCTAAGACCGGTGTAATGTGTTCCCGTCTCCTGGTCTTCATCAGGACACGTGCTGCTGAATTTTGTAGTAGTTGTAAACCTGATATACTCTTTTTGGGAAGACCAGAAAGCATTACAGTAATCAATCCTACTGGTGATAAAAGCATCAGTGTCTCCGTATTGGCCTGAGAGAGAATGGGGCGACTCTGGCGATGTTCTTAAGGTGATAAGAAAATAAAATAAAATAAAATTTTCATCATAAGGTGATTGTAAATAAGGATTAAAAGACAGTGATTGTAGTTTTGGTAAAAGTTTCTCTCTCTGAGCCTCAGGACCGATGACTAAAACTTCAGTTTTGTTCTGGTTGAGCTGGAGAAAGTTTTCTGCCATCCAGGATTTAATGTCTAAAATGCAGTTAAAAAGTGCATCCATTGGCCGTGTGTCATCAGGAGACATGGAGATGTACAGCTGTGTATCATCAGCATAACTGTGAAAGTTAACTCCATGTCTTCTGATGACGCTGCCAAGACTGATCATATAAAGGTTAAAAAGCACTGGGCCTAAAATCAAACCCTGGGGAACACCACATGTAATCCTGTGGACCCTAGAAGAGCAGGTATCTAAACTTACCATAAAAGTCCTGTCTGTGAGATAGGATGTGAACCATTAGTGAACAGCACCAGAGAGGCCGATCTGTTTTAAACGGGTTAAAAGAATAGTGTGGTCCACTGTATCGAAGGCAGCGCTTAGATCCAGTAGAACCAACACTGTCACCTTCTGAGTGTCATAATTTAATCTAAAATCATTTAAAATCTTCAGAAGGGCCGTCCTGGTGCTGTGGTTCACCCTAAAACCAGACTGAAATTTCTCCAGGACATTGTGCTCATTAATTAAAAAAGGTAAGTTAGATACCGGTCTAAAATGATTAAAATCATTAAAATCTAAATTGCTCTTCTTCAACAGGGGCCTCACTTCCGCCCCTTTAAAGGCGGCAAGAAAGACCCCCGTCTGAAGGGAGCAATTCATCATGGTTAAAATCTCATCCCTAAAAGATCCATAAAATGGCTTAAAAATGAAGTGGGAATCGGGTCATAAACACATGTGGTGGGCCTCACTGAGGAGAAAACTTTATCAAGAGTCTCAGCTTCTACCAGGACAAAACTGTCCAGCGTTTCCTCTGGTAGAGACACACAATCAGATTTGTCTAAAACCATGTTACACTGAGAAGATAAAATATTACATCTGATGGTGTCTACCTTCCCTCTGAAGTGGTTTGCAAACTCCTCACAAAGTGTTTGAGGGGCTTTTCTGAAATGCATTAGTAGTACAGTTAAAATTTTTATCAATAGTGGAAAAAAGAATTTTAGGATTATTTTTATTGTCTGATATGATTTATGCAAAGTAAGCATTTCTTGAATTTCTTACAGCATTATTATAGGATTTGAGAAGTTCTGTGTATAATTGATGGTTTATCGTGGTTTTATTTTTTCTCCATTTTCTCTCTGCCGCCCTGCAGTCCCTCTTTAGTTTTTTAAGATTGTTATTTCTCCATGGGGCTGCAAGTTTTGAATGTGAGCGTTTCACTCTAAGTGGAGCCAGCAAGTCAAGAGCGGACTGAAGTCTTCTGTTAAAATCACTGGCGATAAAATCACAGGGGGCAGGTAAGAGAGTAGGAGGAAACTTTTGGAAAACTTCTAGAAAACCTGCAGCCACTTCAGGGGTTAGATGGCGCTTCCTGACAGTTCTCGCAGAGGTCTCCTGCTGGATAAAACTGGTGATGTTAAAAAACACGCAGTAATGGTCAGAGACAGCCAAGTCAACAACAGAGGACACACGGGTGGACAGGCCATATACGTGATGACCAAGTCCAGGGTGTGTCCTTTGTTGTGAGTTGGCTGCATGACATGCTGACTAAAATCCATATAATTCAAAATATTTAAAAAATCTCTTGATAAAGGGTCTAAATGGTTATCCATGTGTAGATTAAAATCACCAGCTAAAATGATCCTTTCAAAGGAGTTGTACAAAATTGATAAAAACTCTGAAAATTCTTGAATAAAAAGTGCACTCTTTTTAGGAGGCCTATAAACTGTGACACATAAAATCTGAGGAGTGTTAAAAACTGTTGCATAATATTCAAAAGTACTAAAATTATCAAATAAAACAGGTTTGGCAGAAAGCGTTGATGAACTAATAAAAGCAGTTCCGCCTCCCCTTTTGCAACTCCTCGTGGAATAAGTGAAGTTAAAATTTGGTGGGGAGGCCTCTGTAAGAACAACAGGGGCATCTGTACTCAGCCATGTTTCTGTTAAAAATAAACAATATATATTATGATCTAAAATTAGGTCATTTATTATAAAAGTTTTATTCAGCAGAGAGAGAACATTAAAAGTGCCATATTAATAGTGGTTGGAGATGGAGTGACTGTATGATTTACTGGGGGTAGGACTTTTGGTAACTGTTTGAGATTATTAGAGTTGCATTTTCTACGTTTTTTATTAGTTGTCTGCTCTGTGCTGATAATAACGGGTATAGATGATTTAGGGCAAGGTCCAAGTCCGATATGTGAATTACTGTTAAAATCAGAACTGAGTTTGTAGGAGCAGGGACCAGCTGCACATCAGGATGTGGCGGAAGGGGCAGAGAGGGCAGGAGCAGCTGGGGGTGGTGTGGTAGACAGGGGCGGGTGAGGGCATGCCAGGCTCATTGCCAGCATGCGGGCACCCTGTCTATTAAGATGTACTCCATCTGGACCAAACAATTGACTCCTGCCCCAGAAAATGTTAAAATTGTCTACAAAACCAATATTGTGCATCACGGTGGCAGAGGAAAGCCAAGTGTTAAGAGATAAAAGTCTGCTAAAACGACCAATACCTCTGCCAACAGTCGGGGTGGGGCCAGAAATAAAAACAGACACGTGTGTATTTTAAAAGATTAAACAAATGAATAAAATCCAGCTTCAGGAGTTCAGACTGCTGTTTACGAATGTCATTGGTTCCAGCGTGAATAATAACTCTACTCACAGATGGGTGATGTTCGATATGGTCCAGGATCTGTTCAGTAATATCCTTTACGGTGGCTCCAGGAAAACACAGTGTTACGGCTCCTCTCATCCTTACATTCCTGATAATAGAGTCTCCAATGATGAGCGTGGTGGGCGGCTGCTCAACAAGTTGATGCTGGGCAGAGGATCTTTCACCATCCAGGACCTGCTGGATGTTGGGCGGATTAGCTTCCCCAGGACTGCAGCGATGTGTAGTCGGCGCCGAGGGCTCGTTCCGTGGGTTTGGGGTGTAGTTGAGCGCTCCTCGGCGAGTCCTGGGTTTAGCGCGACGTGGAGGGCTGTGGGAGCCCGGCTGCTGCTCCGGCTGCTGGGAGGGGATGGGCGGCAGTCCTGCGGAACTGCGGTGTTTCAGGGCGCCCGGAGGGACAGTCAGAGGAGGAAAGTCGTGCTCCAGGGCACCGAAGCGGTTTGACAATGGTAGGCCGGGTGAAGGAGAGCGGTGGCGGCTGCTCCGGGCCCCCCCACCGCGGCCGGTTCCGACCATGGACCAGACACCCTGGAGCACCGGTGTTGAGCTGATGGGGGCTTTTGGCTTAGCCCCCAGATGGAACCAGCGGTCCTCCTCTGCAGTTGCTGTTGCTCCTCCGGCGTTCAGCAGTCCGAGTCCAGCGATGGATTCCCCCCCCCCACAGCTTCACTGGGCTGGCAGGGAATTGTGTCCGCCAGCTGAGCACTGTTGGCGGCGGCGAAAGTCCGGCCGAAGATGATGTCCACGTCGCGCTCGTGGTCCTGGATTTGATGGAGCGGGGAGATCCTCTGCTCCAGCTCTAGAACTTTCTGTGTTGATTTAAAACAGCCATCACATCCAGGGGTGCAGGTGAGTGAAGGCATGAGGAAATAAAAGTAGCCCGTGATCGGAATAAAAACGCCCCCGGTAAAAACAAGTTGCTAAAAGTCAGTGGTGTTAAAATCTGTTAAAGTTAGTCATAAAAAACGATTTAAAACCAGTTAAAACCGTGTTTGTTAGGGAGCCGAAGTTGGCAAGTCTCTCTGTAGAAGAGTATAAGACCAGTCCAGCCCTCTGAGCAGCAGCTACATACTAGGAGACCCAGATGACACGAGAACCCGCCGGGTTTGGGCTGAGGCCTGCAGCCCAAACAGCAGATCCCAAGTTTGTTGTGCCACTAAACACTGATGCAACAGCCTGTTACAACAGAAACATGGCTTCATGTTTACACTGCAGAGGGGAGGAAAGTAGATTAGGTCTGTAAACCGAAAGCCCGGTAAGCCGCTGTAGAACTGCTCAGCAGACGCCCACGCCGCTGCACAAAACGCACGTTGGTAAACTCACTCAACAGTCCGGCGGCATGTAAAAAAACAACAAAAAGAATGTGATTGTAGATCACACCGATAACAACATGCAGACGTGACTCTGCTGGAGCGAGCCGCTCCCATCCACCGACGACTTCAGGTCCCAAAACACCAACGGAGACGCTTCAGGCCAGCCGGGCCGAGCTCAGAACCGACACAGAACCCGTCTCTAGTCACAGTTTGATGATCAGAACTTAGACAGTGGTTCATAAAGGATAGAAAGATTTCATCCTACAATCTTTACTATCATCACATCAATGTGACAATAATTCAATAAAAAATGTTTTTTAAATGTTTTGTTGACGCTAGTGGCCTTTATTTGAAAGTTGCTCGACAGGAAGAACAGGAGGGGGGGGATAGCAATCAGGTTTTTAGTAAACCTGACTGCTTTTGTGTGTGTGGTTGTTCACACTAACTAAAATACGAACGCGTTCACACGAGCAGAAGAAGAAGAAGAAGAAGAAGAAGAAGAAGAAGAAGAGAAGCGCTCCGTTTATGGAAGTAAAAATGGCGTCTGCAGATGTTGGTGTTTGTGCAGCAGTCGGAACCGACAAAAAATGTTCACTAATGGAGTCCGGAACGTCTCGGTCATCCGCCATGTTTGTAGGAGCGTTTGCCTCCGGCGCAGATTAGTGACGTCTGCATGGTGTCAGTGAGACGGATTTATTGTGATTTAAAGTCGCTTTCAGAAACATCAGATTTAGTTCCACAAATGAAAGTGACCACGGTCGCTCTTGGAAAGAAGAACCAGTACCGATATGTTGATGCCGATATATTGTGCATCTCTTTTCCAAATGGATTTAAACCGGGCCTCTGTCAAAGAACATTTGTTTAATACCACGCAGCATTAATTACATTAAAAAACAGAGAAATCATCTTTTAAAAATGTTTTCTTTTTCTTTTCAGTCAGAAACATGAAAATCTTTTTAAATCTAAATCAACCATAAATGTTATTTATGCTTTTCTGAGACTTTTTATTTATTTATCCTTCATTCATCTTGGGAAAGTGTTTGTTGGCTTGATAATGACGACTTTAATAATTGCCTCAAACATTCATCTTTAATAACTGTTATTAAGCGCATTCAACACCGCAAAGAGGCGTCGCAGTCGGGTAACTTCTGGGTGGAAATCAACTCGAGTGGAAACACCAAATCAATGACAAAGGACTTTTTCATTTATAAAAGAAAGTATATATTTTTTAGCTTTTCTTTCATAATTCTTGTCTTACACTGAAACAATGATTTAGTAAAAAGTCTTAATTTAACTAAAAGAAGCATTTTCCCTCTAGATTAAATTTGACCCAACACAATACGGCAACCAGACTCACCATAGTATTTGCTCAAGCTGCAAAACACATCACACATTGTTATTGGCTGCAATATTTGGTAGAATGTTATGAATACAGTTAAGGCCAAAATTATTCATACCCCTGGCCGATTCTGATTTCATGTAACATTTTATGTTGACCAACAGGTTTCCCCTGACCAGCAGTAAAATGAAGGTTTTTGGACTCCAGACGGGAGGGAGTTAAAGATTAGGGTGATGGTAAGGAGGCCTCCCGAGCTCAGAGACTCATCACCAAAGAGAAATCATTAACACACCAGAGGAAACCTGCAGAAAGCCGCTCAGCAACAACAACACGCCTCTGATTACTTTTAAATATTTTACAGGGTTTGAATAATTCTCAGTGAGTCACTTTTGAATAACCAATAACGATGAATTTTCCTTTGAACGCGTCATTTCCTGTCGGGAACAAACCAGTAATAACATCCAGTCCGCCAGATGACGCGTCGCTGCTGCTGCTACTGATGGAGACTCTCTCAGGTCGCTGGAGATCTGCAGCTTCATTGGAATATTCAACATTAATAACGCAGAAATAAATAGAGAATAAAGCGATGAATCAATGTCATGGCTCCTCTAGTGAGGCAGCTGCAGAAGAAAGAATCATGCCTGTGTTTCATAATGTTCATCTGCAGCGTGTGTTTCCTTAATCTCTGTAATACTTAATCCCAGGTTAGGTTTTTTCTCCAACTGTGAGCGGTCCGAGGCGGCGGCAGCTTCAGGGTCTAGATGTGACCGACAGCCGGTCACGTCTTTTTACTCCTAAATTCCCCTACATGTCATCAGGAAGATATTCTTTAATAATTAATCATTTTATCCGTAGTAACAATGACTCCTTAGTAGTTGTGGGCAATATAAAAAGTAGAAAGTAGAAATTATATTAATTTAGCCAAAAGGTAGAGATGTTGACTATACCGGCCTACCGCGATTGCGCATTTTGATGATGTCATCAAGCTGTCATTGAGGAGGATAAACACTGATGTTCAGTGTTCGTCTTTACGCTACATATTGCCTGTATTTTAATATGTGCAGCTTTATTTTGTGTGACATTCAATTTTTACATAAGTAGCCAGGAAAGTGGACAATTTTGAACTTTGTGTTTCTTTTATAACATTTAGCTTTTAATTTATTTAAAATATCTTCATCTTTATGTTGTAAGAATTTCTGTGTTGCGTTATTTTAGAAAATAGATTTTAGTATTTTTTTATATGCATTTTGCACAATAACTGTTCTTTAAACGCCATTCTAAACTTTAATGAAGTTGTTGTTCTGCTGCAATGTACCTGGAAAGTGAGAATGTTCATAAACATTTTACATGTCATTTTGACATGTATAAAGAAAAGAAAAGAATATATTGCAATAAATATCGTTAACACTCATGCTTTAGATTATATCGCAATATAGATTTGAGGCCATTTCGCCCAGCCCTACTCCTTAGGTTTTAGAAATCGATTTTTTATGTAAATATTCTGTCAGAACTGTTTAAAGAGTTGTTTTTTTTTTACCTTATCAAAATACCGACGACAGCCAACACAAATATATATTCTGGCGCTTTTTCTCTGGTTCTGTTTGTAATATTTGCCTCACTAATAGGGATGTAGGAGAAAACATATTTAAGCCGATATATCGCAATATTTGATGTCACGATATTCAAAAGCAATGTATCGATTTTTTCTTCTTTTATAAATTTGAATGGAACCATTAATGATGACAGTAATTTTTGTAGTAAAATTAAAAGTATAACTGGTTTCTTTGTTCCAGTGGATCAACTAGATCTAGTAATAAAACTGAATGTGTTAAAGTATGAAACAGGTTGGAGTGTTTAGAATCTACAGTCAAATTAAGCTTTAAAAATCAGAATATATAGCCTAATATATCGCAATATTTCGTAACGTCCCCCATGTATCGTGATACATATCGTATCGGCAGATTTCCTTTTACCAACACTCATCCCGACTCACTGACAACGTTATATTCTCAAGGCAACATAAAACAGTCGCACTAGTCGTGTTTTCTGCCTGTTTTTCTCCATCTGTAATGTTTTGCACTTTGGAATAAAAGAGTCAGGCGTCTCAGGAAAAGACACAATGTGCAACGCAGGAAGAAGTCAGTGAGAACCCACTCACTGGATGAACACAGAACAACACACACGCAGCCTTAAATAGCAGAAAACACACAAACCTTCTGAATCTGAGTCACGTTCCTCAGATAGTCAACAGATAAAACGTCTCTGTTTGTCTAAAAGAAACAATTTACCTCGGAGGAGCAGAAACACAACAGCTTTGTTAAACCCGGAGATGTTTGCTGGAATTTAACGCCGCATTCAGCATTGGGACCAAGAAGACCCGACATAAGTTAAAAGATTTCCCATTAACACCAAAGTACATAAAAGAACAATAAAACACCATATGACAGCGATAAGGTGTTGAGAGCAGCAGTCGGACTCGACAGTAGCACAAGTTTTTTCAAACTCTCCCAAAGAGCCAGAAGCTTTGAGGTCGAGAACCTGCAGAGTTCTGCTGAGCTCAAACAAGCGTCTGCTGCTCCGTCTAATGAGAAGGTAACTGAAGGACGGTTAGTGGTTGAAGGTGTTTAAGGATGTAGTCATCTACATACAGCGCTGCTCATAAAAACACAGAATTAAACCAGAAGGAAGCTATAATCTTCCTTTATGTGGAGAAGAGGAGAGGAGTTCAACGTTTTACCATCATGACATCCGGGAATTTGGTGAAGAGATTCTGGCTTTTCCCCAAAATGGTGATTTCACCGATTCTAATGATGCTCAGAGTGAAAGAAAGACTGTGTTGTCCGCCGCCGCTCCCTGTATGCCTGAAGGAACGACCGATCTGGATTAACCGGATCAGCGAGTCGAATCGCCATCGGCGTCTACGAGAGACGTCAAGGTTGGTCGAGCAGAATCAATGATTCATTAATAAAGGAGGAAGCCAAGTCTGTGAAGCATGTAATATAATATTCATTTGAGGTTTAAATGATTAGAGTTTTCCGTTTTACAAGAACGATTTTTTCTTTACGCTCGTCCATGTAAAACAGGCTTATAAGCACAGTAGTTATTTTCATTAAAATCATTTCCATTAAACAGTTGGAACTTCACACAATAACTTTTATAGTTTTTGGGTGTTTTAAACTCCTTTAGCTCAAAAACATGAAATTCATAAAAGTAATAAGGCGAAAAACGGAGCTTGAGCTAAAAACAAATCATAATAAATCAGACGTCATAGGGCAGGACCACCGGCGCTGTTGCCTCCTCAGGCTTGAAAAGAACCAAGAGACCAAATTATTAAGTACAGGGTGATGCTTTCTGTACAGCGAATGGGCCATAAACCAGTCATGAAGCTGGTATTTAGATGTTCTGGTTTTTCCTGTAGGGCAAACGTGCTTCCTGGAGAAGAACATGTACCTCACGGCGCCGAGAGCTCCACTGGTGATCGGAAACGGCACGATCAGTTCTGATCGGCTAACAACCACAATAAGCCCTGCAGGGTGGAGCGAACCGTGACCCTCTTCAGGGCTACTGAGTGACCAAGTTAGCTAGTTTCAGTGTGAAAAAAGAGAAGAGCATTTTCTACAACCTGTAGAGACAGTATATTCATAAGACTTCCAGCAGATAACAGGAAGGCTAAATGAAATAAAGCATAGATGCTTGGTTTTACTTTCCACCTCTGTATGGATGTGGGAATCCTGGCAGCTCTTAGGTAAAGCTAACAGTCTACATTCATAGACAGATAGGGATGCTAACCGTGCTAATCCCAAATATAAGAATAGTTTTAATTAGTAGTGGGCGATGTAAAAAAGGTAGAAATGATATAAATTTAGCCAAAAGGTAGATTTTGACTAAACCGGCCTACCGCGATAGCGCATTTTGATATCTTTACACTACATATTGCAAGTTTAAAACTTGTCTTTTTCCATTTAACAGAAAAAATGCATTTTCTATTTAAATATATGCAGCTTTATTTTGTGCGACATTAACATTTATAAATAAGTAACCAGGAAAGTGGATAATTTTGAACTGTGTTTTTTTAATAACATTTAGCTTTTAATTTATTGAGAATATCTTCATCTTTATGTTGTGAGAATTTCTGTATTGCTTTTTTTTTTTTATAGATTTTAATATTTTTTAAATGCATTTCGCAAAATGAATGTTCTTTAAATGACATTCTAAACTTTATTGAAGTTGTTGTTCAAAAAAAAGAGATTTTGACTATACTGGCCTACTGCGATCGCGCATTTTGATGATGTCATCAAGGGGGATAAATCCTGATGTTCAGTGTTCGTCTTTACGCTACATATTGCAAGTTTAAAATTTGTTGTTTTCCATTTAACGGGGGGGAAAAACCTGTTGTACTTGAAACATTTTTAATGTAAATATTTGCAGCTTTATTTGTGTGCTATATAAAATTTTTAAATAAGTAACCAGGAAAGCAGACAATTTGAACTTTGTGTTTTTTTAAAATAACATTTAGCTTTTAACTTATTTAAAATATCTTAATCTTTATGTTGTGTGAGAATTTTTGTGTTGGATTTTTTGGAAAAAAGATTTGAATATTTTTTTAAAGCATTTTGCACAATAATTGTTTTTTAAATGATATTCTAAACTTTTTTAAAGTTGTTGTTCTGCTGCGATGTATCTGGTAAGTGAGAATGTTCATAAACTGTCATTTTGACATAAATAAAGAAAAGAGAAGAATATATTGCAATAGATAAGTGCTACAGCACACGCTTTAGATTATATCGCAATATAGAATTGAGGCCATAATTGCCCAGCCCTGGTTTTAATATAGTAACATCCTGTTTTACAGCGGCTGCTCCCTCACACGGGGCCTGGAGGCGCCCCATCCTAAATCTAAAGGATTAATGAGCGCTCAGGGCAGACAGGATGCATATAAAGATGAGTTTAAATGCATTTTTTGTATCTTGCTACTAAATAAGAGAAACTGAAATCATCTGCAGGTGAAATATTTACAGAAACTGAAGATGAAAAATGTCTGCTGTGTGAATCTAAACCAATAAATCAGTCTTTCATTCGCAACAAAGCAACACAAAGTGCTTCACAGCTGATTTGATTTTTCTCTAAACATATTTTTATGCATGTAATTGTGTTTTTTTTTTTTGCATGAAGCATATTTCCGTATTTAAGTGGAGGTTAAATCACCCATCCCTGCTGACACCTCTGAATGTACACAGTGTCCCTCTCTGTGTGCAGTGTGGCTGCATGCCCGCCTCTGTGTTTATTTCTGGAAGCTCACAACATGGCCGACATGTGCTTTGTTATTGTTAGTACAACATCGTCTCCCTCTGCCTCCGAGGCTCCTATCAAACCCAAACCCACAGCAGGAAAAACACATCGTCACTCACCATTTGATGATGATGGCCGTATGGAATATTTGTTTCTTGAAAAAAGGCACTGAGGGCAGTCTACAGGAGGAAACACAGACAACACAGCAGTTTATGGGTGGGAAATGTGGATTAAAAACACACTTTTATGGGTTGATTCGGCCTACATACAGTGTAAACAGGTCAATAAAACAGATAATTGTAAATAATAGAAAAGTGTAAATTATATTGCATCAGAGTGCTCGTTAGTAGACCAGTCTGTACAGCACGTTATTGCGTAACAGTACTCGGATTATGGTGTTTAATCTCGAGTAAAGTCTAATTGGATGAGCCGTAACCTTGTGCGATATTATATTATTGTAGTCCACGCTGATTAATGAAGCCCAAACGGAGCAACACGATGACGGCTCTGAAAAGTTCCGAAAAGCGGCTGAAAACAGCAGCGAGGAGTCGCTTCAAGTACAGACGAGTTTTTGTTTTAGTTGGGGTTTTTTTTAGAAAGTGTCGCCAGAAGCAGGAAGGATGACCACCATGCTAGCGGAGCGGCTAGTGCTAACCCAGCCGCTTCCTCCCCCCGGCTCCTCTCACCTCAAACTGCCAGTGTGCCGCCTGCAGAAGCTGCTTCGCTTGGTCGGCCGCACAACCCGCCGTCAGGACGAACTGGTTAATCATCACCTGATGTTTGAGTTCATCCATTTTTCGACCGAAGCCCGTCCGTTTCTCCCCCTAAAAGTCGCTGGCTCTGAGGCAGACTTCCCAACGGTTTATTTCTCCTCCACCTTCTTCTTCTTCTTCTTTTCCTTCTTCTTCTTCCCTTTTGTTGTATCCCGCCTCACTCTGCCTCACTCGTCCACCATTACAGCCGGTTGAGCAAACACAAATATTTACTGTAGGAGCGGTGGAGGAAGGACCGGGGCCTGAGTGACACGGTGACGCCGCCAATCCAGGCAGAGCAAGCGCCGATGGGACTTGTATGCCGAAGCCGAGCGGTGTGGGTGTAGCTGTCTGGTGGTGCTGGTGGTGGTGCTGGGAGGGTGTAGCGTTATTCCTAAACAGGAATAAACCAACATAAGTCATAAAAATAAACCCATTCACAAAAAACGAGACGTCTGTTGGCCAGAAATCACCGCGCTACGGGCGGATAGGCGTTTTGTTTTGGACTACAAATCCCATGAGCATGCGCTTTGTTTGTAAACGCTCCAGAAGGTTGACTTTTGTGAATGACGGCCTCGCTCGTCCAATTCCCACGCGCGCTGTTTGTCAGCAGCTTGCCAAATATGGCAAACAAGCCCCAGCAGCACCAATAACACGGACCGGAGTTAAAATTAGGCCAGAGAGCCGCGGCGGTGGGCTCGCTGCGTGGATGGGCCAGAGAGCCCCGGTGGGCCCTGCGTGGATCCCACCGCGGATCATCCGCGTTTCTCCTTTGTTGTAATAAGAGTCAGTTTGACGAGGAGCGAAGACCGATTTAGTCAAACGTCATAAACACTCTTTCCTTTGTCCCAACACCCATTAAAATGGTTTCCTATTACAACAATCCACTAGTTGTGTGTATAATGATTGTTCTAAAACAGGCTGTTTGTATCAGACAGACGTGAGATTATTACATCATTCTTATAATAGTGTGACTTTGAAACTGATGTCGACAGTTTGGAGACAGCAGATACTTCCGCCTCTGTTGCGGTATTTTCTTGTTCACCAAACAGTGAAGAAAGAAAAAAAAAGTGCACGACATGAGCCGCTCAGGATTGTGGGTAAGTGTAAATTGTAAACATTGGAGTTTGTAGTAGCTTCGTCGCCAGGGATGAGCTGAAGAGGGGAAGCAGAGACACCTGCTGGTGGTAAGAGGAATTACATGAATATGCAAGAAGCAGATCGCGCTTTTGCTCTGTCGGATCAAATAGGATTGTATTTTTTCCACACACACACGATTTGCATGTCTTTAAATACCATCTGGATGGCATTAAATTGCCCCCCAGTAATAACGTAAAGAACATCGGCGTTATTTTTGACCAAGACTTGACATTTAAATCCCGTATTAAACAGGTTTCTAGGATTTCTTTCTTTCACCTCCGGAATATTGCTAAAATTAGAAACATCCTGTCCAGGAGTGATGCTGAGAAACTAGTCCATGCATTTGTTACCTCAAGGCTGGACTACTGTAATTCTTTACTATCAGGAAGTCCACAAAATGCCATTAAAAGCCTTCAGTTGATCCAAAATGCTGCAGCAAGAGTTCTGATGAATATTAAAAAGAGAGATCACATTTCTCCTGTTTTAGCTTCCCTTCATTGGCTCCCTGTTAAATCCAGAATAGAATCTAAGATCCTTCTTCTTACATATAAAGCCCATAATAATCAGCTCCATCATCCATCAGAGATCTGATTGGTCCATATGTTCCTAACAGAGCCCTTCGCTCTCAGACTGCAGGTTTACTTGTAGTTCCTAGGATCTCTAAAAGTAGAATGGGAGGCAGATCTTTTAGTTATCAGGCTCCTCTCCTGTGGAACCAGCTCCCAGCTTTAGTCCGTGAGGCAGACACTCTGTTTACTTTTAAGGCCAGGCTTAAAACTTTCCTTTTTGATAAAGCTTATAGTTAGAGTGGCTAAGGTCATCCTGAGCTATCTCTGTAGTTATGCTGCTATAGGCTTAGACTGCTGGAGGACAGACTAATTTTCTTCACTCTGCTACTTTTCTCTCCTACTACTCTCCAGTTGTATTACAGTACATTCTGCTATTTTGACTGTTAACTTTGTTTTCTCTCAGTGTTTTTCTCTCCATAGAAGAGATACCTGGTCTGGTATCCTGCTTAGCTACAATGTTGGACGGGGGGCATCGACTGGGATGATCCTCCCAGTAACTGAACATCCACTGTGTCCTGTTATCAACTTTTTACTTTCTGTAACATAGAAAGTTCTCTTATATCAGATCTTCTGTTCCTTCTGTGTCTCTGCTCTGTCTTCTCAAACCCCCAGACGGTCGTGGCAGATGGCCGCTCCTACTGAGCCTGGTTCTGTTGGAGGTTTCTTCCTGTTAAAGGGGAGTTTTTCCTCTCCACCGTCGCTACATGCTTGCTCAGTATGAGGGATTGCTGAGGTTGGAGTCTGCATCAATGGGACGCAACCTCAAGTCACTGATTCGATGCGATCTGCTGGGATTTCTTAGATTAGAAACTAACTAAACTTTTAAACTGATTGGAATGTTTGTATGATTGTATTGAAATGACTTTTCTTGTAAAGTGCCTTGAGATGACATCTGGGTTGTTACCTAAAGAACGAGATCATGGATACAAGCGGCTGAAATGAGTTTCCTCCGCAGGGTGTCTGGGCTCTCCCTTAGAGAGAGGAGGAGAAGCTCAGTCATCCGGCGGGGGCTCAGAGTCGAGCCGCTGCTCCTCCACATCGAGAGGAGTCAGTTGAGGTGGCTCGGGCATCTGGTCAGGATGCCTCCTGGACGCCTGCCTGGTGAGGTGTTTCGGGCACATCCCACCGGGAGGAGGCCCAGAGAAAGACCCAGGACACGCTGGAGGGACGATGTTTCTCGGCTGGCCTGGGAACGCCTTGGGATTCCCCATGAGTAGCTGGAACAAGTGGCTGGGGAGAGGGAAGTCTGGGTCTCTCTGCTTAAGCTGCTGCCCCCGCGACCCGATCAAGGATAAGCGGAGGAAAATGGATGGATAAACAATATGTAAACGCTCTAAGATATGATGTCACTGCTTTTTAAGCTTCTGTTCATAGCATCTGAGTCAAATGGAGGCACGGTTGCTGATGTATGTCAAGGCATCATGAAAAAATCGCATTAAATCTGGCAAACTAAAACTATAGAGGGCTTGGCCAGAATGATCAGCTGAGGAGAAAGGAGGAAGCTTGCCAAAACCTGACACCATTCAGACTGTAAGGTACAGGAGTGGCGGCATCATGCTGTGGGTGTTTTACAGCAGGGTGGATGAGTGATGTGCACCAGCACAGCTCCACATGTTCGATAATGCTTTTGACACTTTGGAACTGGCCTTTCTTGGAATCATGTAACAGCAGACTGGATCCAGGATTTATCGTTTTGCTTCACATCCTCAATGCTTCGGAGAGAAAACCTTTCTCGGTGTCTGGACTCTAAAATTACGATGTCCCCCTCAGGTGGGGCAGTAAAAATGTTAGATGGGAGATAAGTTACTATACAATTTAAAAGTTTAGTTTATAAGGTCTAAAATTAGACCTACTTCTGCTGATTACCTGTTAGTCTCATAGTGGTTTTTGAAATCACAGTTTCTCTAACTCTATATTAAGAAAATCAGACACTTGACAGAGGAGGTGTTTGGGCCCTGGCTGCTGAATCTTAACATCAACTTTTGAACACTTTTGATTGACCATTGCAAGCAGAAAACCTGCATCCATGATGAGCTAAGGGACCTGAACACACTTCTGAATTTAGTTCTGGTTTAACTGCAGTGCAGAAATGATCCACAGGGTGGCAGTGTTCACATGTCTTATTAAAGTGGCTGCGTCCAACGGTGATTAACTCATACATAAATGCCGGTTTTCAGTTTGTTATAGGAGACTGTTTTAAGACATTACGAACTCATTACGAAGTTATTAAAATACTTTGTATATCATTATTATTATTATTATTATTATTATTATTATTATTATTATTATTATTATTATTATTATTATTATTATTATTATTATTATTATTATTATTACTAGTAGTAGTTGTACAATAACAACAAACGACCTTGACGCTTTGATTTAAGAGAAATTGTGTGGCACATAAAACATGTCTGTTAAATGGCAGCTAGACTTTATTCGTTTTCACATATTTGTTCTTGTCACTAGTTTCTTTTTTCTGGTGCTAATATCTATAGAATATCAGTTTACTGTTAAATAATTGTTTGAGCTCATCTGAACTGATCTCCATTTACTTTAGACCACAAACGTGTAACGATATTTGAAAACTGCACATTTACTGTAACAAAATAATACAACAGTTTGAAGAGAAAAAAAGATTATTAACTATGAAACAAAAGATTTTAAAAAGGAAAAAATTAAATATGGTTGATTAAACAATAAAATCTCAATCAATACTGTGGGATTTTAAAGAAAGTTTTAGTAAACATCAAAAAGTTCAGCAAATACAAACATTTTCTGTTGTTATTTTTTAAAAATTAATCTGCTTTTAGAAAAAAAGTTGGAATAAAAGCTGGAATAATAATAACACATACTGCTGCCATCTGACAGAGAAACATCGGCTGAAAATGATGCAGTCACAGTTTTGTCTTTCCAATCTGTCATTTCACTAAAATCAAAGTATTTCCTGCATGACTATAAATAAAACAGGTTTGCTACAGCACAGACTAAATGTATAAACCCCCTTTAAACTTTTCACACTTTGTCAAGTTACAACCAGAAACTTCAGGGAAATATTTTAACATTTTATGTGACAGACAAACGCATTACTGCTTTTCTGTGAAATGGAAGTAAAGAACACATTGTTCTCAAAAACCTGAGAAGTTCAGCATAAATCTGTAGTTTCCCCCTTTACTCTGTTCCTAACCAGCCGGCTTCAGAAGTTTCTTACTGAATGTGAGTCTAACTGCAGCCGTTCTGGTTCTGGTCTCTGAGGTTCTTTGGAGAACATTCAGCATAATGAAGACAACGGCTCTGTTTGGTTCATCATCTGAACATGGAGAGAGGATGATACACATGTTTGTTGTTGTCAACCACAAGCAGAGGACACAGCAAACATGTGGCACAAGGTGCTCTGGGAAAGAGAGAGCAAAAATGTTTTTGTCTACATGAAAAACAATACGTGTGGCTGGAAACCAACCCTGAACATCACCCTCTAAACATGCCACCCCATGGTGAAACATGGTGGTGGCAGCATCATGCTGTGGGACGGGGAAGCTGATCAGAGTTGATGGGAAGATGGATGGAGCTAATTTAGGAAAATCCTGGAAGAAAACCTGTTATAGGCTGCAGCAGACCTGAGACTGGGATGGAGGTTGTCCTTCAGGACAGCCACCCTGAACACACAGCCAGATATATTATGGGATGCTTTAGATCCAAGTAGATTCAGGGGTTAGAATGGCCTAGTCAAAGTCCAGCCCTGAACGCAATTGAAAATCTGTTCAAGACTTAAAAACCGACGCCATCCATCCAATCTGACTGAGTTTAAGCTGTTCTGAGAAGAAGAATGATCTAAATCCGTGCAGCTGGACCTGCAGTGAAGGAGGTAGTGTAGGCCACACTAAGCAGGGGGCTGAAAACAGGTAAATACATCATCATTTCCCTTCAGCGTCACATTTCTGCACCTCTTTGTGCAGCTCTGCACATACAAATATGCGGTTTAAACCTGACCGCAAGTGGAAACTGTTCAAGTGGGTAGATGGGGAGGTACTCTTTCATCTAATTATAGTGAGATGATGTGAAGGTAAAATAACAAGTGTGAAGAGCTTTCAGCGGGACCCGTGGCGCGTGTTTTTAGCGCCGGTCCGGGAGCCATGACGCGCACAGCAGCGGTGGTGGAGGGTGGAGAGGAGAGCTTCTGACCGGCCAATCAGGAAACCCCCTCCGGCTGAGAAATGTTTTTCTTTTTAACATCTTCACACCTGTTGCTCTTCTACTCTCAGACCATAATAGCTGCGCGTCTGGATGACCGAAGCCCCGGTTCTATTGTCATGGATCGCTTTTAGGCGCATCGTTCATTCTTTTACTGGTCCTCTATATGTGCTGGAAGAGAGAGAGAGAGGGAGAGAGAGGGAGAGAGAGAGAGGGAGAGAGAGAGAGAGAGAGAGAGAGAGAGAGAGAGAGAGGGAGAGAGAGAGAGAGAGAGAGAGAGAGAGCAACAGGTGCACTCGGAGCATCCTCCAAAGCGCAGCACCGGGGGAGAATTTGCGCCTCCTGTTTTGGATATTTCAGGCACGGATCTGTTTGTTTGTTGAACTCTTTCACCATTTTTTAGTGATTCTATTTGTTCGTAATTTTAACTGTTTTTTTTTTTTCCTTTTTATTTTGCCATTTAAAGCAGTGAACCCGAACTTTAAATGTTATAAAAGGAGCGTGTCGCCAGGATGCCCGTTTTATCGAGTCCCGAGATGGCCAACAAGTTTAAGGAGAAATGGCTGGCTGCGTTCCCGGAGGATCAGGCCACCGGCTCCGGCTCTGCCCCCCTGGATGACAGCCTGACCAGCCTCCACTGGCTGCAGAACTTCTCCTTCCTCGGCGCGGACCCGGAGCGACTCCCCGGTACCGGCCCGGAGTGCCCGTCCTCCCAGCACCACCTGTTCCTCAAACGCCTCGGCTTCCCCAGAACCGGGACCGACTCGCCATCCAGCCCGCCGGCCGGGGACACGGCCGCCGCCGGGATGCCGCTGTACCCCGGAAGCCCCGTCACCTCCGGCAGTGAAACCACAGCTGCGCCGCCGCGGTTCTCCAGCTGCGCCCACCCCGCACCGGGCTACCCGCAGATCCCGGTCCAAACGAGCCCGCCGCTGGAGGTGGACTACAAAACCAACCCTAAGGTCAAACCTCCATACTCCTACGCCTCTCTCATCTGCATGGCCATGCAGGCCAGCAAACAGCCCAAAGTGACTCTGTCCACCATCTATAACTGGATCACGGAGAATTTCTGCTACTACAGACACGCAGAACCCAGCTGGCAGGTAACCGATCCCGGGGAGCAGCCCGTTTATAATTTATGAGTCTGACAATGTGGAGGTGAGGTGGGGAGGCTGAGCAATTGACTCCAGTGTCACCATCACACACACGGTGTAAGGAGACCAAGACAAAAAGCTTTTCCCCTTTATTTAAGCAGCAGAACTACTAATAGTGACACACTCACTATAGGTGACAGATCAGCGCATAACTGTCAAGTTAAATTAAAATCTTGCATGTTTTATAAAGTTCTTGACAAATAAAATCCATTAAAAGCAGCAAAGACGCCCATGGGAACTTTGGGGGAGCTACAAAGATGCTCAGCTCCAGTGGGAGATAACCCTAAATCTGGTCTTTTTGGGGGTGCTCTGGTAAGGTGGAACAAATATCAAACCTTTTCCCCCCCCTCCAAGGTGAAACGTGGTGGCAGCAGCATCATGCTGTGGGGATGCTTGTCTTCAGCAGGAACAGGGCAGGCGGTCAGAGTGGATGTGAAGATGGATGAACCCCGTTAGAGGCTGCAGAAGACCTGAGACAGGGGGCGGAGCTTCACCTTCCGGCAGGACCCTGAAAATGCAGCCAGAGATATTATGGGATGGTTCATGGGTGGGTCAGAATGGCCTAGTCAAAGTCCAGACTCAAATCATGCTAGAAATATGGAGCAAGATTTGAAAATTGATGCTCACATGCGACAACAAAAAAGTCCGTCTCTACATGTCCTAACCTGGTTGAGATAAACATGAAAAAACGCCGCAGCTGCAGAAGAAAGTCTAAAATGACTCTGAGGCCCCCCTCTGCCCTGCTCTGTGTTGGTCTGTCTCATAAAACCCAATAAACACACTAGAGCTGATGGCTGTAATCTGAAGAAATGTGCAAAAGCTTTAGGGCTGTGCATACTTCTGCATGGCTGTGTATCTGTAGTTGGTTTCTGTCTGAGGGGAATGTTGACGGCTGAAGAAAGTGTTTGTGTGTTTGTGTGTGAACATGCGTGTTAATGAGGGCTCCTGAGAGAGCTGGCAGCTAAGCACAGCTGATCGTGTTTGAAACGCTCTGAGCTGCCTGTTACTAGAAAGCCTCATTAGGTACATTTGCTTCTCTATGCAAACAACAACAACAATAAACCCCAACGCCCACTCTGCTGCCTGCTGACGAACGAGTATTTTTAGTTCTCGCATGGCTGACTTTAACTTCTGACTGTGTCCAAATGTGTTTTTTCTTTGTTTTTCATGGTGCAGAACTCGATTCGTCACAACCTGTCCCTCAACAAGTGTTTCAAGAAGGTCCCCAGACAGAAGGACGAGCCTGGGAAGGGAGGCTTCTGGCAGATCGATCCTCAGTACGCGGACATGTTCGTCAATGGCATCTTCAAACGCAGGAGGATGTCCGCCAACCACTACAGCAGCAGCAGCAGCGCAGCACAAAGACAGAGTAAGCTGGTCCAGGGTTATCACAGCATCCAGAACACCTGTCCTTATCAGGCGGTGGGCGGTAAACGGAGGCACCTGCACGCTAAAGACCCCAGCAAGGCGATGAGGTCCACACAGTCCCCTCTGTTAGCTATGGAAGCTAACAAAGCAGACATCCTGAAGGGCGACTTTGACCTGGCGTCCGTGTTCGACGATGTTCTCGGCGGCGGCTGCAGCACCTTTGAGGATCTGGACATCAACACGGCGCTGAGCTCCCTGGGCTGCCCTGAGATGGAGGTCTCTGTGCACGGCAGGCAGCAGTCGGCAGGCCTGGGGAGGTGGTGCGGAGCCGCAGACGTCAACCACTACCAGTCCCACAGCTACCTGGACCTGAGCGCCGCCTCCATGGAGGGCTCCATCAGCATGGGTGAACTCGGCGTGGCCCAGCTGCAGCCGCAGAGGCAGCAGCAGCATCAGCTGGAGGAGGATCAGCTGCTGCTGGGAAATCACCATCTGCAGCACTTCGACGAGTCCGCCGCGCTTTTCGCCGAGCAGCCGTGGGAGGAGATTAAAGAAGAGCCGCAGGTCATTCCCCTGACTCTGGATCAGGGGTTTGGTCTTTATGAGGGCTTCTTCACAGAGATGCAGCAATGGGAGCGAGTGGAGAGCTATCTGTGAACTCAGATCTCATGTGGACTGAATCCATCTTCATTCAATCCTCTAGATGAGCCCGACTGCTGGGCCATCTCTGATAAAAGAACCGAAATGTTAACCAGCTACAGATCTAACCTCCGATTCCTCCCAGCATCCACTGCATTGTTCATTGTCACTGATGAGGCATAACATTATGACTAGCGACCTAACTGAGTAGGTCTTCATCTTCCTGGTCCTAGAACATGAGGAGGAACCTCAAACATCCGAGCGTTGGCTGGGCTGCTTTTTGAGCATTCTGCCCTGCAGCACCAGGTTTCTTTGGGTCGGTGTCCGGTCCCATCAGATCGGGGCTTGAGGAGTAAACTCATCGAGATGATGTTCATCTTCCTTTAGCCATTTGGAAGCGATGCTCTGCAGCCCAGTGGGCTCCATTTTGATCCTTTGTCCTTTCCTAGCTTCACTTTGTGCCATTTTGTTCCAACCTACTTGCATTTCATTACCTGTAAGCAAATCATTTTCATTCACATTAACCGAAATATGTTAGTTTATTTTTCTTTGTAGGTTTGTGTTTTGGTGAATTATACAGATTAAAATGAGAAAAATGCTTTAATCTTATTAGAACGATGTTAACAAGTCAAATACTAGTAGCTATAACAAAAAAATACAGTTATATACCCTGGTTTAGGTAGACAGTTGCAAATAAATTGTTTACAAGTATTAAGCTGTAGTAGAAAAGGGGAAAAATGGCAATGCATAGAAACATAAGGTGGGGTAAAATCGAACCGGAGCTTCTCAAGTCTCTGAGGGACAAGTCCAAGTCAAATCTAAAGCGTCTAAAACTAGAATTCATAACCTCCTGTTGGATGCCTGGCATCAAGTCCGCATAAACCACAGGAAAAATCATTATCCTTAGTCCTAATTTATCACATTTAATATATTAATGTTTTAGAACATAGTATTCAACATGTAAACTCGAGTCCTAGCCTAGTCCCAGAACACGGGTCCAAGTCAAGCCCCCCAAGTCTTCACTTTTGTCATCTAGTAGCAACTCGCGTCTGTCTCGTGTTCGATTTAATTCAGCTGTTTTATGTAAAAAAAACAAAAAAAAAAACAGTTTCTAGCTTGGATCTTAAGAAACAGGAGAAGACCAAAAATAACTGACTGACCTTATGCTGATACATAATACCCGCTGGAGTCATATAACCTGTTTTCTTCTAGTAGACGGTAAAAGATTGGGCGAAATAAAAAGAATCTGGCTGCAGGCACCATTTTCAGGTCCCACCACTCTCAGTCGTTTTTCAGTCAACTAATGAACCCTGACCCCTTCCCCAAGCCTTACAGGGGACATATTATGCAAATTTCACCCTTTTCAACCTTTTGTGTTGCCATATGAGTCACAGACCAACCATCCGTCCATTATTTTGTAAATGTTTGCTGTCAGAAATCTTGTGCTTCTACGAGTCGCTTGAAAAAGTTGTGACGTCACACTAAGCTGAATTAACATATTACCGCCCCTCATCTGCCAAACTCCGCCCACTCCCATCAAACTCCGCCCACCCATCCATCAAACTCCGCCCCACACATGCCCATTCCAATTTCATGTCATTCTCATATGGGGCAAACCTGTAGCCTAGCAATACG
Organism: Valencia hispanica; assembly: GCA_963556495.2. NCBI lineage: Eukaryota > Metazoa > Chordata > Actinopteri > Cyprinodontiformes > Valenciidae > Valencia > Valencia hispanica. Next base: position 1,562,749 of record OY747721.1, on the reverse strand, counting down.
TCGGGTGGGTGTGGTCTGCAACTGCTAATTTGCATAAAAGTGACAGAGCCTTCTAAACAGCTCATTTTGAAAATGGTCAAGATTTGAGCTGCTGAGATCGCTTTATGTGAGAGTGATTTTGTGTTTAAAAACTTCATTAACACGGGGTGTTGTGTGGCGTAGTGGTTAGAGCGGGCACCCCATTCGGTCCTCGACGCGGCCGTCCCCAGTTCGAGTCCCGCCCTGGGCGACCCTTTCCGCATGTCTTCCCCCACCTCTCTCCCTCTTCAAAAACACTGTCCACTGTCAATAAAGGTCACTCAGGCCCAAAAACCTTTAAAAAACACATCCTGCATAAATAAGTCATTAAAATATAAAATTACTGACTATCATGTTTGTAGTCATGAACCGGAAGCTGAGAACTGTCAGGTTTTCCTTTGCACCAACCAGAAAGAGCATCATGAAAAACTAAATGGATGTTAGACTGGGGGTCCTAAGGATGTTATTGGGCCTTAGGGTGGTGCTAAGAGCTTGCAGCTTTATACTATTGTATAAAACCTCCCCATGGTGGGCTGGAACCGATCAGTGGTTCTATGTTTCCTATTTGATAAAGTTGGCATGAAAAGGGCCAAAGCTAAAAGATGGTGAAGGGCTGAAATGACCATCCGCCCACCCAGCTAACGCCCTGGTACTGAGGAAGGTGATCCTGTGGATGCAGCAGCCGGTTCCTCCTCTACCTCTGCGGTTGTAACCATAAAGTCACAACCGATCTGTTCATTTTGTTCCGACATTCATTGTTTCCTTTCTTTTTCTTCATTTTTTTAAAAACACGATGGAGTGTAATGTGTGTTTCTTTTGTAAAAGACATTTGGTGCAAATTTGGATTCTTTCTCACCGGTTGGACAGAAGACATATAGGCGAGATCTTAACCTGAACTCGTTTTGTTCTGGAGAATCGATGGAGCGAAAATGGAAGGGAAGCGGCTGGTCGTTGGGAGGAGGAAGATCTGGGATGGGAATGTGAGGGAGATGCTTTGGGGTCGTCACAGCAACAGGACCGAAGCACAACGATCCTCCGGGATGTTATTGTGCTACATTAGCATGGAGGTTTTCTACTAACGTCCAGAGGAATTGTCCTGTTGGTGTTTGATGTGTGATGACTGAAGATGAAGCAAAATGGAGACAATTAAACTTCATATTCAATAGGAAGAGTTTAGAAATCAGTCATCATTATAATATATCTGATTTAATATATATCACTAAAGTATCTAACAGGAAACTTGGCAGGATGAGTCGCCATCTATCCTTTGATAGGCGTTGCAAACCAGAAGAAAGTCATGAAATCTAACATTATGCACTTTTCATAGGCAGCAGTTTGATCCTGGTTGTTTTTTTTGTTTTTTCTGATCAGATTTTAGTTTGTTTCTGTGTTTAATTGATTTGACTGATTCTTATTAAAAGGAAGCACATCATGCTGTAAGCAGCCATGTTCTCTGTTAGGACGCTGCTGGCTAGTTCTAGTGTGCTTACATCTAAGCCGTGTGTTTTCATGAATATATGTAAAAAGTGGTTATTTGTTGATGATTCTGCGCCAAATCTGTTGAAGAATTATGCAGTTTGCTGTTGTTTCTTTACTGATTAATCAGAAAATGATTCTTTGCTTTTACAATTGGCTGATGGGTCTTTTTCATGCTTCCTGATTACTTTAAACTTCTTTTAATTCTATTGTGCGTTTTCACAAATCTGATGAGAAATGAAGCAAATGTTTAAGGAATAAGTTCATGATTAACAAACCACACTGTCTCATTGTTATAATATTGATTATTGTTGGTCCACTCTGTGTTTATTTGTACTTTTTTAAGCGGTTTGGGAATGCAATCATGCCTTAATGCAATAAATGGTGTCAATTCAACATGTTTCAGCTCCACCGCTGCACTCAGCAGCATAGCTTGGTGGCCAGGTTTACTGTTTGAGTTAGAGGCTGGTGGGTGTAATCTAGAGATAAACAGCCTATCAGAGTTTATCATTAATCAGGACAGACAAGTTCGGACCCGTCTGCTTGTGTAAAACAGAAGGTGGGGGGGAGATAACAGGGAAAAGACCTGGAACGAGACACTTGTTGCAAAACACACTCAGCTACTGAAGCTGCCTCGGATGTTTTGATAATGAACAGTGTTAGATTTGACATACTCTTAACTGATAACAGTGTTTTCTGTTTACATTCAGGATCTTGTCCAAGAAAGCAGCACCAAAACGTTATTTTTAGTTGTTTTTTTTTTACACAGTTTAAAACATAAAAGCAGTCCATAAAAGCAGACAAGTTTTAGGAGCTTCAACAACGAAATCAACTTATCTCCAAGTCCTTTGAAAACAACCTTAAAAGTGTTCAGAGAGACCAGCTTCTGGAGACTTCTGATTGACCTTTTGACCCAGTCAAGTCCAGACAGTAAGAGACATAATGCCAAAGAGCGTGTGTGTCTGAGAGCATTTACAGTTCAAGTTTCTATGCATAGATGATCTTTTTACCTGACAGCAATGAGCTGCTCTGAGCTCAAATAGGACAAGCATTGCAATAATGTCTGAAGTCTCCTGAAACCATGAAAGAGACATTCTAACTGTTTTAAGTCAAGGTGTCCATCTGCGTACGTCAGCTGTTAGAAAAATGGACCCAGCCGTCTCCACCACATCTCAACCTTTTCCAGGTCTTTGCTTCTTTGCCTTGTATGAAAAAGAAATGTGCTTTTCCATCCCAAATCTCCTTTTAATTAAACGTCTGGAAGAATAAACCCAGCTTATCTGCATCCCTCCGGCTCGGGGCTCCCAGCGGCAGCGGTTCACGTGTGGAATAACTCAGATTCCCTAAAACCAACAGGGTCCAAGGCCAGGTTCTGATCCGGAGACTCACTGTGAAGATGAAGATGCATCTTTGTTTGGGTGTGAACTATCAGCCTCTGTTTGTCTGGGAGCCCTGCGGCGGTGGCGGGGTTGGTGGTGGTGGTTATGTTTCACGCCGGTGTTGTTGATGTTGATCCACAGGTTTCTTTGTCTGGGCTGACTCTGATGTGTGTGTCGCCCGCTGTGACTGTGTGTACACGGCTGTGATGGGAGCCCCCAGATAACACTATCTCTGTGGAGCCAGAGCCCTGCGGTTCTATTCAGGCTGGGACCGGCCAGCATGCGGACCTCCTGAAAGAAGGAGGCCCGGCCCGGCCCGGCCCGGCTGTCACTACAGGGTTAACCTGGATTATTGTGCTTTATAACCTCTTCTGGGAGGCTCTGCATCACTCTGAGGCGAGAGGAGGCTGTTTGCTGATGTTTTATTGCCATCACAGCTCTCTGGACTGCTTCTGATTAGAGTCAGTCGTTAACAAGACAATCCACGGCCCCCCCTTACCCCCCATGTAACTCAGGCTGTGGGTTCAACTCCTCATTGGATGGGTATAGGCAAGGCAATTTATTTGTGTAGCACGCTTTCAACAACAGGGTAATTATAGAAGTATATTATGGAAGTATAAGTATAGAAAAATAGCTATCATTTTTTGGCCGGAAGCAGAAGGTACGGGGTGACGTTTGTAAAGCTACACAGTCAAAAATTAACAGCAATAATTTGGGTTATTTAGCCATTAGTCATAAGATGAAAAAAAATGGGGGTTCATTTTTCAAAGGCATATTTCCGTCTGTTATTTATTCATTTAGGAATGCCGCAGTTTCAAGCTAAATATTAAGCTAGCAAATTAAACAGGCTTGCTAGATTCATAGCTTTGAAGTAAATATTGAACTCAGAGCTAAATATTTTGCTAATATACAAATTCACTTGCCAATAAGCGGAAGTGAACTATCAAAATAAAAGCTGGGTCTCGATTAATAACCTTATGCTGCTGGTTCATCACTGTTGCTGTAAACGTCTGTATTTCCGTTAAAACGGCTCATCCTATGTTTTAAGCTAAAATGTCGGCCATGTTGGGGCAAAAACAAACAATGATACAGAGAAGTCATTCAGTCGCACCAGCAGTTTATGTAGAGGCTCACATGACCCAGCCTTTATTTTGATAGTCTACTTCTGCTTATCGGCCAGTAAATTAGCATATTAGCTAAATATGTAGCTCTGAGCTACATATTTAGCTAGCAAGTTTAGCTTGCTAGCTAAATATTTAGTTTGCAGACAAAATATTTAGTTGACAAGCTAAATGTTTAGTTTGGAGCAACATATTTTAATTGTAAACTAAATGTTTAGCTAGCTAACTAAATTTTAGTTTGAAACTGACATTTATAAATGAATAAATAACATGGACACAGATATGACTTCCATTTATTCATCTTATGACAGGGTAAATAACCTAAATTATTGCTGATAATTGTTGACTGTGTAACGTTACAAAGAAAGGTCTCTCACAAATCAGATCCTTTCATTGTGACACAAAGGAGAAATCGACCGTTTTTATAACCCTGAGGAACTCCTGAGCGGCAGAGGGTAAGGATTGATAAGGGTTGATAAACGAAATGTCCACAGCGGTGAATCAGAGTGGACGGTTAGCAGGAGCCTCCCATGCCTCACTGAGCTGGCAGGAAATTGTCGTCCCTCTCTGGTTTCCAAACCCTCATCACATATTGATAAGAGAGAGACAGACTGGGAGGAAATTCAGAGATCTGACCGTCCATTAATGCCTCTGGTTTAACAGGAGGAGCTTATAGCCAGGAAATACATCTAAATAGGCTTTCCAAAAGGCTGCTGATTATGGATGAAATGCTAATGGAGCTTCCATTTAAGTTGCCTGTTCCAGTTTGAAAGGAGAAGTGGACGGTAAATTAGAATAAAAGGGGCTGAGGTGCATGAAGACGAGTAGTGGGGGAGGTGGTCTTTTATTAAAACAGATCATCAAGGTTTCACCTATTTGCATATCGGATCGGTCCGCATGGTTTAAGAACAGGACCATTACTTTATTGGTGCAGACTGGTCCTGGCCGTCTGAAAGGACCGGGTCCACCCAAACAGAGAGGAGCCTCCACATTTCCTGTTAGTTTTGATGTGCTAATTTTATTTATTTGGGGCATCTGCTGAGGACAAACGCAGGTGAGGAAATGAAGGCAACCACAACCGGGCAATTATGGCAATATCCAGGAGACCAGAGAGGCTCCTTGTTGCTCCCGGAGGAGTTTATGGGGGTTTATTCACTAATAACACGTAAGAATAACAGCTTGTGGCCAAATGTGGGTAATGCAAGCCATGTAGAAAAACAAAAGAGCCCACTCTCAGCCACTCACCTCTCTTCCCTACCTGAGTTTCATGCCGGGTTGCCAGTTACTGATCAGCGCCAGAAGATTCAACGTGGCGAAGGAAGACGAGTCACACACAGGAAGTTGATAAGTAGATGAATACATTTCACTGCACATATCGAGTTGTTCGGAGCAGACTATTTTTTTTCCTAATTTACTGTTAGCATTGTTAGCTCAACGTTAGCCTCCAGCCCGGTCGGTGTCGAATTTACAAATTGCGAGCTCCCAGGTGATTGGCTCTGGAACCAGGAAGTATGGAGGCGGGACAGATTGTAAACAATGACTACGTCCCTCTGCTGCGTTTTTAAAATGATGAAAACTTGCAAACTTGCAACCATCCAGAAGGAAATCCATTTCAATGTAACCTTTCTTCCAAAATGATTGAGACATTAGACTGTTGTGGTAAAATTCGTACATATTTCCCCTTTAATGTGACAGTCGCTCCATAAACTAAATTATTCGCTGTTTTTTACACTTTGTCACACTACAGCTTACAAAAACTTTCAAGTACTTTATTGAGATTTTATGTGATGGAGCAACAGAAAGAAGAGCTTAAATGTGCAAGTAATGGAGGGATACATTGATTTATAATGTTTTTACAAATAAAAATCTGAAATGTATGGTGTGCTTGTAAACTCAGCAAAAAAAGAAACGTCCCTTTTTCAGGAGTTTGTATTTCAACAATAATGTTGTAAAAATCCAAATAACTTTACAGATCTTCATGGTAAAGGGTTTAAACAATGTTCTCCATGCATGTTCAATTAACCATAATCAATTAATTACCATGCACCTGTGGAATGGTCGTTAAGACCTTAACAGCTTACAGAAAGTAGGCATTTAAGGTCACAGTTCTAAAAACGCAGGACACTAAAGAGACTTGTCTACCGACTGTGAAAAACAGCCAAAGAAAGATGCCCAGGGTCCCTGCTCATCTGCGTGAACGTGCATTAGGCATGCTGCGGGGAGGCATGAGGACTGCTGATGTGGCTAATGTCCGCACTGTGAGACGCCTAAGACAGCGCTACAGGGAGACAGGAAGGACAGCTGATCATCCTCGCAGTGGAAGACCACGTGTAACAACACCTGCACAGGATCGGTACATCCGAATATCACACCTGCGTGACAGGTACAGGATGGCCACAACAACTGCCCGAGTCACACCAGGAACACACAATCCCTCCATCAGTGCTCAGACTGTCCGCAATAGGCTGAGAGAGGCTGGACTGAGGGCTTGTAGGCCTGTTGTAAGGCAGGTCCTTACCAGACATCACCAGCAACAACGCCGCCTATGGGCACAAACCCACCTTCGCTGGACCAGACAGGAGTGGCAAAAAGTGCTCTTCACTGATGAGTCACGGTTTTGTCTCACCAGGGGTGATGGTCGGATTCGTGTTTATCGTGGAAGGAATGAGCGTTACACCGAGGCCTCTACCCTGGAGCGGGATGGATTTGGAGGTGGGGGGTCCGTCATGGTCTGGGGTGGTATATCACATCACCATCGGACTGAGCTTGTTGTCATTGCAGGCAATCTCAATGCCTTACGGTACAGGGAAGACATCCTCCTCCCTCATGTGGTACCCTTTATGCATGCTCATCCGGACATGATCCTCCAGCAGGACAATGCCACCAGCCATGCTGCTCGTTCTGTGCGTGAGTTTCTGCATGACAGCAATGTCAGTGTTCTGCCATGGCCAGCGAAGAGCCCGGATCTCAATCCCATTGAGCACATCTGGGATCGCAGGGTGAGGGCTGGGGCCATTCCCCCCAGAAATGTCCAGGAACTTGCAAGTGCCTTGGTGGAAGAGTGGGGTAACATCTCACAGCAAGAACTGACCAATCTGGTCCAGTCCATGAGGAGGAGATGCACTGCAGTACTTCAAGCAGCTGGTGGCCACACCAGATACTGACTGCTACTTTTGATTTTGAGCCTCCCTTCATTCAAGGACACATTATTCTATTTCTGTTAGTCTCATGTCTGTGAAACATTTTTAGTTTATGTCTTATGGTGTTGACTCTTTTAGTGTTCATACAAATATTTACACACATTAAGTTTACTGAAAGTAAAAACAGTTGAAAGTCAGAGGACGTTTCTTTTTTTGCTGAGTTTATATTCAGCCCACTTGAGTGAATACTTTCTAGAACCAGCTGTGGCTGTTCTATTGGGGTCTTTCTCTACCACCTTTACAAGCCAACAGACTGACATTTTCCCCCATTCTTCTTGTCTCTCTTCCAGAGGGGGAAGCATCTGTGAGCATCACATTTCAAGCTGTTCCACAGAATCCCAGTTGGATTTAGGTGTAGACTTTGACTAGGCCATTCTTACTAGTTCTGGTTGTACATTGACGGACATTATTCTGCTTCATCCTAGATCTTCTGCAGCCTCTAACAGGTTTTCTTCCAGGATTGTCCTGGATTTACCTCCATTCATCTTCCCGTCAGACCAGCTTCCCTGGTCCTGCAGAAAGAAAGCATCCCCACAGCATGATGCATCCAACACCATGTTTCAGGTTATGTGTGGTGTTAGTTTTCCCCCACAGACTGTATTTAGCAGGAAGAGCAAAAAGAACAATGTTTGCCTTATTATATTCGATGTCTCTCCTACATGGCTGCTGGCAAACTTTCATTTCTTTAAAGATCAACTCACCCCACTATCAGAGTCTAACTCCGCCCACATTTCCTGATAAAAAAAAGCTGCAAAAGGAGGCGTGGCCTGGCGGACCAGCGAACGCGCGGGGGCGAGAGGACTGGGCGTGGTCTGTGCTGTGATTGACATGTTGACAACAGCGCTGCTGCAGTGACAGACAGAGAGAAAGATGGAGAGCAACTTGAGCGCTTTTGTCTCTGAGCGATCTTTTGAGGTGGAGGATTTCTCTCCACCTCCTTCACCAGAGGAAAGGGAGGGAGATTCTTTGGAGGAGGCATTTAACCTGAAGAGGGCGCCACACTGACGGTTTTTGGTGGAAAATGTATAGTTTTACTAAGATGCACTAGAATACCAAAAATAATGACCAGATATTTAGACACCACTATTAGACACTGATTATTACAGTTTATCAGCAAAAAAAGGTAATTTGGGGATTGTGAAGGGCAGGACTAACTGTTGTCCTATTAACAGATCCTCCTACCTGAGCTGTGGATCTCTGCAGCTCCTCCAGAGTCTCCATGGTCCTGCTTCTCTGATTGATGCTTCTCCATTCAGTCCAGATGCACGTCCTGATAGGTCTGCAGGTCCAGGTGATGGATTGAACAGAGTAGAACCCGACCCTCCTTTAAACTGGACCAGAACCTCCTCCCTGTAGAACCTGCTTAAAACCGGACCAGAACCTCCTCCCTGTAGAACCTGCTTTAAACTGGACCAGAACCTCCTCCCTGTAGAACCTGCTTTAAACTGGACCAGAACCTCCTCCCTGTAGAACGTGACTCTATTTTAAACCGGACCAGAACCTCCTCCCTGTAGAACCTGCTTTAAACTGGACCATAACCTCCTCCCTGTAGAACCTGACTCTGCTTTAAACCGGACCAGAACCTCCTCCCTGTAGAACCTGACTCTGCTATAAACCGGACCAGAACCTCCTCCCTGTAGAACCTGACTCTGCTATAAACCGGACCAGAACCTCCTCCCTGTAGAACCTGACCCTGCTATAAACCGGACCAGAACCTCCTCCCTGTAGAACCTGACTCTGCTATAAACCGGACCAGAACCTCCTCCCTGTAGAACCCGACTCTGCTTTAAACCGGACCAGAACCTCCTCCCTGTAGAACCTGCTTTAAACCGGACCAGAACCTCCTCCCTGTAGAACCTGACTCTGCTTTAAACCGGACCAGAACCTCCTCCCTGTAGAACCTGACTCTGCTTTAAACCGGACCAGAACCTCCTCCCTGTAGAACCTGACTCTGCTTTAAACCGGACCAGAACCTCCTCCCTGACCTGCTACTGGGTTCTTTGGTCTCCATGATGCAGGGTGTTCTCTGAAGAACTTCTGAGTCCAGAACCAGAACATCTGCAGGTAGACACACAGCGGGACTCTTTTATTTAAAGGTGATTCGAAGGGATTTATTACTTTCTGCTGTTCTGTCACAAAAAAACCAGGTAAACACATTGGAATGTGTGCTCGTAATGTGAAAACTTTAATAGATTATGAATTCATATTTGTATATTTTTACAGGACGCCTTCATTACAGTGTAAACAGGGTAAACATCCACGTAAACATCCACTCCGATTGCTTCTTTTTCCTCAGAGTTGAACGAGTCGTAGAATATAACTTCAGTAAAAACCTCATTCAGTCAAATGTCAGGTTGAACCCAGGAGGATTTGATTAAAACAGGAGCAACTTTTCTCAGCTGAGTCTGAAGGAAGATCAGAGCCACTGATCTAAATAAGTAACTCTGTTATAAGGAGGATTATAAACACATGTTGGTCGACAAACGATGAAGAAATCTCATCTTATTTACACTGAAATGTTCAGACATGTGTGTGTGGCAGCTACATGCCCTCCTCCTGTCTGGCTGTGAGACAATCAACCTCTCCCCGCTGCCACAGAGACCAAATCTACAGAGTAAGAATTTCTTTTACTGACCAGATCCTGGACACACACACACACACACACACACAGCGTCTGTCTGGAGGTCGTAGCAGGGCTTAACGAGCCAAGGCCACTTGCACGGCGTCGGTGTTCACGCCAGGGACAGAACCAGAAAACAAGTCTGGTGCGACCCGATGTAATGCCGCCTTCGACTCGATCTCATTATCAGCCAAGAAACTCCTGGTTGAAGTTTTGCTGAGTTTCAGCTTTTATTTTTTTATTTTTATTTTTTTAAAGTGTCGAGTAAAAAAAGCATTGTAACCTCTCTGACCTTTTCAAATACTTCACCACATTAGAGCAACAGACTTTAGTTTGTTCTGAGGGAATTTAATGTGACAGACCAGCATAAAGCAGCAGAATGGTGAGAGGGAAACCCCCCCGATGTATTTTAACCCTCTTTTACTCTGATGCCCCTAAATTCAGTGCAACCAACTGCCTTGTTGGGAAGTCCACTAATCGGCTTCCAGAGTCCAGAAATCCTGTCGGAGGACCTGAGACTGGGGGTGGAGCTTCAGCTTCCAGCAGGACAACCACCCTGAACATCCAACCAGAGATATTATGGGATGGTTTAGAATTACCTAGTCAAAATCCAGACCTGAATCCAAATGAGAATCTGTGGTAAGGCTTCACATGTTCCCAGATGTTCTCTCTCCAACCTGACTGATCTTGAGCTGTTTCACAAAGAAAAATGGATGTCAGCCCCTGCATGATGTTACACGGTAAATTTCATATTTTACAAGCTGGTAAAATCCAAATATGTCAAACTATCAGTTAAAACTTAGATGGAGTCAAAATCCATGACTAATTCATCACAAATTCACATTTTTCTTCCCACTGGCTGCGTATGTGGCCATGAAGGCCAAACAGCTAGACTGAAAAGCAAATAAAATCCGAAAAAAGACGACGAATATGAACTTCGTTTATCTGGTGCACCAAAGAAAACCAATCAGCGCTCATGTGGAGGTGTGTGTCCTTCAGTCCTGATCTCAGAAGCCATTACACTGCCTCCTCCAGCCCAGCATGCAGATCTCCCTGTGTCTCTGAGCTGCTGAGGCTGAGGGCTCTCATTTGATTAGCCGAGCTTGGCTTTGTGAAGCAGAGGAGCATTTGGCTCGACGGGGAGCTGGACGGAGCGGATAAACACATGTGCACCTTTCTACTAATCACACGCGTAAATACAAATACAGGATGTGTGTGCGCTACGTGGGTAGCTGCATTTGGTTCTCCCATCCTGACCTCTCAGAATGCTCAGTCCTTTTATTTCAGACTGAAACGTCTCCGATCATTACACAAATGTTTAAGACAATCTGAGTAAATACAAAAAAAGCTGTTTTCAAATTAGTTTAAAGAATTAAGTGAACAAACTAAACCACTCTTCAGCAGCCACACCCTGGGCCGATAAGGACCAGCACTGAAGAACCAAGAAATCACTTCAATAGAACCTGTCTGACAGCATGAAGAAGGAGTGAACAGCTCAGACTCCAACACATCAGGACCCAATCTAAAGAAATTCAAGAACAACAAACTCTCTGGCGTCTATCAGTCAGGAAAGGGTTCCAGAACCATCTCTAAGGCTCCAGAGAACCTCAGTCAGAACCAAGATCCACATGGAGAACCCATGGAACAGTAAAGAACCTTCTCAGGAGAGGGCGAGCTATCACAACTACTCCAGGAGCTCATCAATGACTCATCCAGGAGGTCCAGAAGAACCCAGAGCAACATCTAAAGCTCTGCAGGCCTCATTGCTTCGGTTAAGGTCAGAGGTCATGATTTAAAAACCAGAAAGAGAGACTGGGCAAAGTTGGCCTCCATGACCAGAACCACTGCTGACCCAGAAGAACACAAAGACCCGTCTCACATTTACCAAAAAACATCTGGAGTAGAACTAACACAGCATCTCAGAACCGGAACATCAGACCTACAGTCAAACATGGTGGAGGTAGAGTGATGCTCTGGGCTTCTTTTACTAATGGAACCATGAATTCGATTCTCCAGCAGAAAATCCTGAACCATCAACTTGACCTGGTGGGTTCTGAAGCACTTCACCAAGTCCATCTCTGGTTAGGTGGAAAAAGCCAACAATCGTACAGACTTGGAGAAAACCATTCATGCATTTATTAGCTCCAGATTAGATTACTGTAATGCCTTATGGTGCGTCACACCGCCCCAAACTCTCTGCAGTGCGTTGTGTGCATTGGCTCCGTCAACTTTTCAAGCGTTACCTGCGTTTCAAGCGACAACGTAGCAGACGCAAGCAACGCAGAAGTTCAGCTAGCTGAACTTTTGACGGACTTGACGCACTTGACGCAGTGCGCCAACCAATCAGAGCGTCTCACTGTAGCGACGTCACCACACGTATCTTGAATGAAGCGGGAGCAGGAAAAAAAACATTTTCAACAATGGAAGACAAGCTCATTGTGGCCATCTGCAATCGCAGAGAATTGTACGATCCGTCCTCGTTTTTGTATAAAGACAGGAATGTAAAGGAACTTGCTTGGATGAAGATCGCTGAAGAGATCGGGATGTCAGGTAAGTTATCAAATCTTTTTTGCTCAACGTACATACGTCAAACTAGATGCGTTGGGAGCTTTGCCTGACGCATACAAAGTGTGCGGTGTGAATGCACCATTATACATCGCTTTATCCCAATCCTCCATTGCTCGCCTGCAACTGGTTCCTTCTCACTAACATACCCATCACCCCTATTCTTTTATCACTTCATTGGCTTCCTGTCATTTTTAGAATACAGTATAAAATTTTACTTTTTACTTAGTTCACGGATTAGCCCCGTTTTACATCTGTGACACACTGTGTCAAACAGACCAGGCAACAAGGCCGCCGGGACAGCTTTTTCTGGAGCTCCCCCGGTGTCAGGAGTGTGCGGTGTGATGCATTGACCCAAATGCAGACGCCGGTAGAAGGTGCAAGGATATTTATTAGGGTGCTGGTTGAAGTGGTGCTGCTGGTGGAGGATGTGATGATGATGATGATGATGATGATGATGGTGGTGGTGGCAGGAACAGAGAGACAGGACATCGGACGATTAGGGCGGGTAACAGCAGGACAACACACCATGGAGACATCTACACATCGGACGATCAGGAAGGAGGACAACAAGGCAGCCACACGAGACATCAATACACAACGATCCGGCGCTGAGTGAGGGGAAGTGACGGGTTATAAGGGCAGAAGGTATGGAGGATCAGGTGTGGTTGATGGAAGAGACACAGGTGAGGACAATGATGAGGAGAGGGTGATTAGGGCAGCATGACACCTGGTCCAGATACAAGCACTGGGGTGATGGCTCCTAAATGCGCCCAAGCTCTGGAATAAGCTGCCCAGTGATCTGCATCTAGCCCCACATTTGACTTTGTTTAAAAATAAACTAAAAACACATATTTTAATGTACAGTGATTTTACAGCGTATTTTATTCCATATCTCTTATCCTGATCTTGTGGTACAATGCTCTAATGATGTTTGTGTTATTATTGTTTAAATTTTAAACTTTCATTGATGTTTTATTTCGGCTTTTATTTCTCGTATGTTTTGTATTTTCTTCTGTAAAGCACTTTGGTCACCTTCTAGGGTTGTGGAAAGTCCTCTATAAATAAACCTTGATTGATTGATTGATTGATTGATTGATTGATTGATTGATTGATTGATTGATTGATTGATTGATTGATTGATTGATTGATTGATTGATTGATTGATGGATAGATGATGATTTTTGGAGTGGCCTAGTCAAAGTCTGTATTTTGCTGTGGCGTGTCCACAGCCAGGTTGGTTTAGACACATTTCTCTCCTTTAATAGATGAAATCAGTACATCAGAACTGCTCTTTGATTATCTTGGATATTAAAACTTGTTGATGAAACATTTAGCTAGACAAAAAAAAAGATGGGAAATCCGGATCAATCTGTAGGCCGAAGATTTGTGTACAACAGTTTCTTCTGCAGAGACTCACCTGTTCCCTTCCTCCTGGTCTGTCCATCAGGGAACCTCTGATTACGTCAGGATGATTGTGGACCGACACCCAATCTGCCGTGCTGAAGCTTCACCAACAATCACTCCTTTAATAATTGATGCAGGATGAAAAATGGTGACGGCGGAGAGGCACAACAAGGTGTCAACGTCAAACTCCATGTGCCGTTTTCTTTTCTTCATTCATCAAGATATACAGTAGAAGACAGGAAACATGGAGGCGAACAGAGAGTCACCAGGAGCTGCTGGAGGATTTATTGAGATAGAAATACATGAATGCTGAGAGAAGTTGTGAAGGAGGAAGATTCTGGTTGGTTTGGTAGCCGAATAAATCTTTTTGTCACAATTAAAGACATAAAAAAGATTAAAGAAACAGATTGTGGATCTAAGAATCCTGTTCTTGACTAAGCACAGGTGTCTAACTCATGTCCTGGTATGAGGTCCAGTTTGTAAAATTACAGTCAATGATTAACAGAAATAATTTGGATTATTTAGCCTTTCATAGGAGAAATCAATGGGGTGTGGAAATTGCAGTAATTTGCAAGAGACAACTTCTCACTTTGAGCACACGAATGCGTGTGTTGTTTATTTTTCAAAACAAAAACAAAAACTAACAAGATGGCGCTGAACAGCGTCCCACGTTTTCAGGTCTTCCCAACATCTTAAAGGGACCGCGATCCCCGAACGGTTATGCAGAAAAACAGTGTACTGAACCATACTTAATAACAAAGGTGAATTATGTCTTTCACATTCACTACAGGGGGTTTATTGTTCAAAGTCATATTTGCGCCCATTTTATTTATTCATTTATAAACGTCACAGTTTCAAACTAAATATCTAGTTTGAAGCCAAATATTTAGCTAACAAGCTAAACTGGCTAGCAAACTATTTAACAATGAACTAAACATTTAGCTCAGAGCTAAATATTTAGTGAATATGCAAATGTACTTGCCAATAAGCGAAAGTGGACAACCAAAATAAAAGGTGGGTCTTGCGAATCTCAAAATAAATTCCTGCCGAGACTGAATGTCACCTGTTTATTGTTTATCTTCATCCATGTCCAACCTTTCAGCTAAAAACGTAGGATGAGCCGTTTTACAGCAACAGTGACTGCATGCACCACAGCAGGAGTTTATATAGAGGCTACAAGACCCAGCTTTTATTTTGACACTCCACTTCTGCCAAATGGCAAGTGAGTTGGCATTTTAGCTGAATATTTAGCTCTGGGTTTAGTTCAAAGCTACCGTATATATATAGAATAGAATAGAATAGAATAGAATAGAATAGAATAATCCTTTATTGTCCCACAAAAGGGAAATTCAGCTGTAACAGCAGCAAAATGACGGATGATAGAAGCATTAAGGATCACTTAAGAAAAGTATAAAGAAGTAAGAAAAAAATTTATTAGGAATAATATATGTAACCTACATTAAGAACATAACAACATAAACCAAAGTACTGTGCAGTTATTTGAATGTAAAACTGAGTAATTTAAAAACAGCTAGCCAGTTTAGCTTGCTAGCTAAATATTTAGCAAACAAACAAAAAAATTAGTTTGGAGCTAAATATTTAATTAGAAACTATGACATTTATAAATGAATAAATAAGTTGGACACTAATATGACTTTGAAAAATGAACCTCAATTTTTTTCTCTTATGACAGACCAAATAACCCAAATTATTGCTTTTTATTTTTGACTTGATAGCTATAGAAAAGGTACCCCATATTATATCGTGGAAGGCCGGCATCCTGCAACCTTAAGGCGTGTCCAAAGTCCAACACACCAGATTCACATGATTAGGTCACTAACAGGACTCAGTAGAACCTGTGTGAATGAGAAGATCATTCAGGAGAGTTGGACCAGGGACACACCTAAAGGCTGCAGGACAGCCCCCCTCCTCCCCGTGGGCTGGAGTTAGCCTCCTCAGATTAACGTGAGAAGAAGACAAGAGAAAAAAGAAAGAAAAATGAAGATCAGTTTAAGTTTGGTTGTCCTACTGAACCACCTAAACACCATGATAGCTCGGAATGACTTAAGGTAAAATAATGAAACAGAACTCATATGGCAGCAGAAAGTATTGACACCCTTAGACTTTTTCCTTTTGTTGTTACGTTGCAGACAGCAACCTCAGCCCAGCTGATCTGCAGTGTGCACACGCTGAGCGATGCTGGAAGTCATAAAATATTATAAATATTATGTAGTAACATATTTTTTTATGTTTTTCATGAACACTTTAATACATTTCGGTCTTTTTTAGCATTAACATTTAATTTTAATTGCTTACGCTGTTGTCCCCAATCATAAAAGCCAATGTTTTCCAGCAGTTTTTGGACACAGACCTATTCCTCTTAGTTACTCATCAAAATGGGAAAGACCAGAAAACCTCCTCTACATGGAGAGCAGATGTGTGCTAGTTAGTAGTAGTAGTAACCAGCTGCTGCTAAAGGAGATAAAAGAAAATGAGTGAATGTGTTTACATCAAAGAGCTCTGTTCAACACAGAGGAGGTGGACTTTTACATCTATTCTACCCCAAGTCTGTTCCAATGCAGGTCCTTCTTCTTCCTCTTCTGGTCCTTCTCTGTCCTCATCCTCCCGTCTCTACTAACTCCATCACCCACCCCCACCCTAAACCACCTGGGCTTAATTAAAACTGATTGGGTCCTCGGAGACCACGCCGGCCTCTGACAGGTAAGGTATCAGGCTCATATGAGCCGTGTGTACCTGTGCGTGTATGTGACCGAGCTCGGCACGTCAAGCCGTTAGAACATTGTGTACTCTGATGTTCGTCCCCTTGGTGCACCTCAGTGGTGTGTGTGTGTGTGTGTGTGTGTTGGTTTATGCATATGCATTGGCCCTCCGTATTTAGCTCTCCATTTGCATTTTAATTCATTTCATTTGTGTGTGTGCTCTGTCTTCTCGGAGCCTCTCAAGGATCTCCTGCTTGATTAGATTCTGCTGGCTGGAACCAATCGCTGCTTTGCTTTACCTTCACACCTGTCTGTCTGCTAGAGAGCCTCTGGAGGAGGACACAAATCCTCATCTTAAACCTCGTATGATCATTTTTACCATCACACTGATTACAAAAACACCACAAAGTGTCATCTACTCAAGTATTCTTCAGATTTTCCTGAACGCTGATAGATCCAGCCTGACATCCACATCAGCAATGCAATGCATGAAGGAAACAGTGATAAAAGCTGTCGGCTTGTATGCATGTGTTTCTGTTTGTGTGTAGCGGTAAGAACTAGTGTTGTATAACAGGAGGCTGGCAGGGGAGAAGAAGTGCATCACACACACATGCAAGAGAGCTCCCACTGCTAAGTTGGCAAGTAGAACAGTCAAATTAGCCACTGGAGAACAAAGCCACCCAGGATCTCCACTGGGAAAAGGGAAAAGACATTGACAATAGGAGGTGGAGAAAGTCATGGAGTGAAAGAGGAGGAAAAAAAGAGGTTTAGAAAGAACATGACATGACGAAGGAAGATCAGAGACAACATCGTGAGGTCTGGACACGACTGAGCGCTCAGATGAGTCCAAGATAATAACAAGAAGAGAGATGCTGCAATGCACATAAAAGGGAATACTTCTGTGACTAAACATGTCATAAGAGCCCAAATAGATCACTACAAACGTGTTCTAAGCGTCTCTATTATCTCTAATATTCATCTTACTGTCTTTACAGCTGTAATGTGTCGACCGCTGCTTCCTCAGCTCAGGTGGAGAACTGCAGCTGACAACAGGAAGGGAAGATAAACATGTAATGCTGAGGAGCAGGCAGAAGACAATAAACTGTTCTACTTAACAAAAACTAAAGTCTGAGGAGGAACTGTGAGGGCAAATACTGAACTACAGGGAGACAGGCTGAATTAAGAGATATTTATGCTGAACCTGCAGGAAATAGGAGAAAATGGCTGATAGAACCCAGAGAGAACGTGGGAAACAAAGAACCAGATGAATGTAAATAAACCAGAGACACAACCCAGCAGGTGAAATGATCCGGGTTCAGACAAGAGAACAACAGAAGCAACAGGAAACTAGTAAATAGAGAAGAAAGGTTTTCAAAACAAAACAAGAAGGTATAGAAAGAACCAGAACTGGAGAGCAGAAAATGATCACGCGTGAAAAACAAAAGTTAAGAATTTTGTTCACACATTCAAAACTACGATCCTAAAGATCATGACAGATAGAGGGCCTTGCAAGAGTTTTCATGCCTCTTGAACTTTTGCGGCCATATATCTCAAAGTAATGTGACGGACCAATGCAAAGGCCAAACCTAAAACCAGCGGAGAATTTGTGGTAAAGTGAGTCTCTATATGAGTCTCTGGTAGAAGCATAGAAAGACGTGAAGCTGTGAATGGGGAGTATGAGTGAGGTGTACAGCGTCCATTGTGTGTCCAGGTGTGCAGGTGAGAGTGCATATGGGAGTACTGGGGATCGCTGGAGATGTGGCGCTGTCCTTGCGTGTGCGCCATGGGTGGGTTTTTTTTGGTTTTGTTCTGTGGTCTGATGGTGGCGGTTTGGTTTGTAATCTGTAGGCGGGTTGTTAATGGGGGAGGCCACAGTAAGGATGCACCGGAGGGTGGTTTTGGGACGCCGCTGTGCTGCGTATGTGGCATGGCGGTTCGGGTGTATCTGGGGTGTTCATTGTGGACATCGTGGGCTGTGGTGGGGATGGATGCGCTGTGGGGGATACTGGGGGTTTATTGCTCGGCGGGGGTCGGGTCTGGCGTCTCTATTTGATCTCCTGTTCTGTGTGTTTCGTGCTCGGTCGGTTTATTGGTGGGTTTGATTGGCCTTGGTTGGATGTTTGGTCTTGGTGCTGTGCGGTGAGATCCGGGGTCCTTTTGGATGTCTATGGCTCCGATCTCCTTCCTGTCTGCGTTCGATTCCTGGGAGGCAAATGGATGCCATGAGCTTTTCAGTGACTGTGTTGTTGTATTTATATATCTATTTTTGGGTTGTGGTTGTGTAGTTCTCGGTTCGAATTGTTTGGTTTGTTTTATGGTTGTTTTTTCCCCTCTCTCTGCCGTCCTGCAGGTGTAGAAGCAGACTAGGATGTTTTCTTGTATTGTCTTTCTCTGAACTTTTTTTTCCTTACCTCTCTTCATCTTCTCTCTTTTTTCCTTTATTTTCCATCTCAATGTCCATAATATGTGAAAAGAAAAACACAGCAATACAGTAGACCACACTATTCTTTTAACCCGTTTAAAACAGATCGGCCTCTCTGGTGCTGTTCACTAATGGTTCACATCCTATCTCACAGACAGGACTTTTATGGTAAGTTTAGATACCTGCTCTTCTAGGGTCCACAGGATTACATGTGGTGTTCCCCAGGGTTTGATTTTAGGCCCAGTGCTTTTTAACCTTTATATGATCAGTCTTGGCAGCGTCATCAGAAGACATGGAGTTAACCTTCACAGTTATGCTGATGATACACAGTTGTACATCTCCATGTCTCCTGATGACACACGGCCAATGGATGCACTTTTTAACTGCATTTTAGACATTAAATCCTGGATGGCAGAAAACTTTCTCCAGCTCAACCAGGACAAAACTGAAGTTTTAGTCATCGGTCCTGAGGCTCAGAGAGAGAAACTTTTACCAAAACTACAATCACTGTCTTTTAATCCTTCTTTACAAGTGAAGAACCTGGGCGTGATTTTTGACTCTGAGCTGACTTTTATCCCTCACATTAAAAATATTACTAAAATAGGTTTTTATCACCTTAAGAACATCGCCAGACTCCGCCCCATTCTCTCTCGGGCCAACATGGAGACTCTGATGCTTTTATCTCCAGTAGGATTGATTACTGTAATGCCCTGCTTTCTGGTCTTCCCAAAAAGAATATATCAAGTTTACAACTACTACAAAATTCAGCAGCACGTGTCCTGATGAAGACCAGGAGACGGGAACACATTACACCGGTTTTAGAATCATTGCATTGGCTCCCCGTGTGTCTTAGGATCGACTTTAAGGTTCTTTTAATGGTTTTTAAGTGTCTTAATGGTCTTTGGGCTCCTTATCTCAGAGCTGCTTTTACCATATAAACCATGGCGGTCTCTGCGCTCCTCTGCAGCCGTCTCCTTGTCATCCCAAAAGTCAGGACAAACAGTCATGGTGAGGCGTCTTTCTGTTATTATGTTCCTCACCTCTGGAACAGGCTGCTGGAGAACCTCAGAGAACATTCATGTTTTTAAGAGCAGGATCAAGACTCACCTTTTTAATATAGCTTTTAACTGATTATTAATTATTAAATCTGTTTTATTGCTCTGCATGTTTTATTAGATTGAATTCTTTTTAGTTTAGCTTTTAGCTGGCTATTTATCAATTATTGTTTATCTGCTTTCCATTTTTATTTGATCATATCTTATAATTGTTTTAATTTTAATATTTTAAATTATTTTAGTTTTCCTTGCCCTCTGCCTCGGGGGCGGTGGTCGGCTGTGGCTGCCTTGGTGCTCTCCAGGTGGTGCTTGGGTGGAGGTGGGGGTACCAGCCCTCCCTCCTCTGGGCTCCCTATTTTTAAGTTACTGCTAGCATCGTTAGCTCAACGTTAGCCTCTAGGTTGGTCGGTGTCGAATTAAAAACGCTGGCGCAGTGTTTGTGTTGAAGACTTGGCAACCTTGCATGCTCACATGTGATTGGCTCTGGAACCAGGAAGTATGGACAGATTGTAAACAATAGCTGTTTCTCAATGCCAAGGAACCTCGCCTTGATGCCTTGGCCCCGCCCCGGTTGCCTAGGAGACACATCATCAGGGACCGCCAAGGCGTGCTCCAATGTTCATGTGCTACCGAGGCGTCTGTCCTCCGTTTGTCTGCCGTTTAGCTAACTGACCGAGGATACATGGGAGGTTCCTTGATCCCTTCCCTCGGTCAAAAATTTCCCAGAATACATTGCGGTATTTTCAAAGTTGCTGCCATCAGCAGCAACTTTGGGAGCAAGTTTCTAATTTAAATTTAAGTCAAGTAATTGCAGCTTCGGTTGCTAGCAGGTACTAACTCGCTTTCACATTTAATTTAACCAATATATACACAATTTAAAAAGTAAAACTCTCGTTATACATCTATATTGAAACTTATACGTATAAAATATAACGATGGGCGAGACGTAAACAGAGCGCGTAAGCAAAAGGCGGGGCCTGGGCAGCCGCGGTCACGTGATGCAAGTCTGTTCCAGTTAACCGTTTTCTTTGACCAAGGAAGGACAGAGTCCTCGTTAGCAAGGCGCCTCGCCTACCGAGGCGTTGGCTTGGTAGGCGAGGCGCCTTGACATTGAGAAACACCCAATGACTGTGTCCCTCTGCTGCCTTTTTAAAATGATAAAAACTTGCAACCACCCAGCCGGCTGAGAAGGAAACCTGTTTCAATGTAACACTCCTTCCAGCATGATTGAGACATTAGATTGTTGAGGGATTATTTCACTCTTAATGCGTTTTGCAGCACTCTCTGGTGATGATAAACCTTTTTTAAGCCAGAAATTGATGTCGATTTACAGGGGGTGGATGAATCCCTGCTAAATACAGATAGATTTCAGCTGCTTTCTATGACTTTTACACATCCTTTTATTAATTTCTTTCCAACTTTTTACCCATAACTTCATTTATAGACTAATTCTCTTTGATGTCTTTTTGTGTGTGGATTATTAGGTTGTTGCCAACAAACTGAAACACAGAAGGTGCCTCCAGAATAAAGTTTATGCAACTTGTTTCTTTTATTTGTTGAATTCTCAAAGTTTATTTTGTGAAAATTGGTTCTGATTCAGGACAGCTGCCTGTCCTTCTATGCCAGCCCTATAATGGACCAGAGACTTGTCCCCATTGGACAAACATCAGGTCCTGCAAAGTAGTTTCAGCCAGCTGGGACAAACTGTCTGTCTTTTCATCTTCTGGGAGACAAAAGAAAGGCAGCAATGGCGAAAAAATAGGCAGAATAGAGAAGCGTTTACTCTGTGGAGAGGGAGGCTGAAGCTGAGCCAGATTTGGACCAGAACCGCGTCCAACAAATTATTCAAGGTTGCAGACAGCTCAGTCAGACTGAGGGCCGATGGCAGAAAAAAGGAAAGGCGACACATGCAGGGGGTAGAGGCGACGGCGTTGGGGGGGACAAGGACAAAGAGAGGATGGGACACAGCAGAGAGGGTTTGTCCGTCAGTCGATGGAAGGCCACTGCAATCTACGTCTGCTGCTGCAAAGAGCTCTCAGCCTGTTTACTCTGCACTGAAGGAGACGGCCTCCAACACTATATAAATATAAATGTATTTGTTAGCTTAAAATAGTTTTATAACGCTGGTGTTTGTGTGTTTGTATTCTTGTTTCAGGTTAAAATGTTTTAGTATTCTTAGAGAAATTATATTTCATCTGAGTGAAAATGGACCAATCTTGCATCTTCTTGGTACATTTTCCACTCTCAGCAAACATTTGTCACACATAAGAGGCAAAAGTATGGAGGACTGTCCCTGCCAAAACTGACAATAGATAAATAAATGTGCAAATAAATAAATACTATTTATTTATTTGTATTATATTTATTTATTTACACATTTATTTATTTATTGTCAATTTTGGCAGGTATGGTCCTCCATACAAAAGCAATTCAGGTGAATAAAAGTAAACCCCTTGCTTTATTGGGAGAAATTAAAAGGAGAAGAAACCGTAGAGAAAAAGAAAAGAAAAGGCAGCAGACGGTCGCAGCTTTGGAAGAGAAACGTGTCCTGCTCGGCTAGAGTTAAAATAAAAACCTGTTTATTGTGGATTGAACTTATTTACAGTAAAACTCTCATGATTTCAGTTGGAAAGGACCAAAACGCAGAGCAAGACTGTGGTTTAAACTTTAATAAAAAAGGGAGAACCTAACCATGGAGAGAGCGACTCATGACACATGGTAGCAAACAGAAGAACCCAGCTGAGAACAGTGAGAACCAGGAGCTTAAATCCAGGAGTTGAAAAGGAACAAGGGAACCAGATGAACTGATCAGAGGAGATGTAGAACAGCTTTTTTGGCTCTTCTAAATGAATTGCTTGTCTCTACCTGTACCTGGTCTGTGGTCTTTTCTTTCATGTTTCAACTACAGGGGAACAGGTAGAGAACTGTTTACTGTTTAGTAAAGAAGGAGATATTTTCTACCCAGCAGCTCTGTCTGCTCCTTTGGTATAATAATAATACACACATTTTTCTCCATATATCAGGAAACAAAAGGGAAACATCCTTTGTTAAAGCTCCGTGACATCCTCACTGTGCTTCCCTGTGATTAGGTTCAGAGCACATTGCATGGTGGTGAGGGGCGTGAAGCAATTTGTGGTTCTAATTATGGCCTCCCCTCTCCAGAGTAATCATCAGCCATTAAAAGCCACCCTTAGCTCAGCACCCCCAACAATACCAGTTAACATGCATGTTCCCCTGGGAGGCTGCGGGGACGAGGTTAACTCCCTGGCCTGCACATGGTTTCACCCTCACAGCGCTGGAGCCGCAACATTCAAGAAACAATCAGCAAAAGTCAGTCTAGATTCTCTCAAACTAACAGGATTTTCAGTTCAATTCACATCAAGCCAACTAACAACTCAATCTAATCATCCATAACTTCCAACTGATCCAAGTTATCAATCAACACATCAACTTCAGTTTATTATTCAAACTGGTTCTGTTAGAGGAAGCCCAGCAGGTTCAGCGTTCAGCCATACTGAGCATGCATGTAGGGACAGTGGGGAGGAAAAACTTTGCAGCTGCACTAACCTCTAATTTCCACTACATGCGCTCCACACCGCAGCAAAAACGCTCCCTCAGTAGTCAATGAGAGCGTTTCCAGGGCGCCTTTTCGCCGGAGCAAGTTCGCAGTCAGTCTTCACAAATCACACAGCGCCAACAGGATGTAGAACAAGCACAACATCCGTTTTTTCAAAATAAATCAATAAAGACAGACTGGAGTTTTTTTATGCATAGCTATATTAATATAATCACACGTATATTTATACCTATATGTTGCCTAAAATAATCGTGCGTGTTTATACATAATTTACACACATAATATAATGAAAACGTATTTAATTCTGAAAGCTATTTTGTCATTTCCTGCCACACAAGATATAGTAGGTGCGTGGGTCAACAAATACGTTGTTCAGATAGGAGAGAAAAGCAACAGGACAACATGGACCAAGAGAAACTAATACTTGAAGTGGAAAATCATTAAATACTTTATGATTTAAATTTTTTCCAAATTTATTGCTGGCTTTTATCGCGAGATCTCGCAATTCCTACGCATGCTTCTTCAGATACAGGTAGTCACAGTATAAACTCAGACAGTAGCTTTGTTCTAAATAATAATATAAAGTAAAAAAGTATGATCTCTTTTGTCATTAAGCCTGGATATTTTCCTAAAAGTAGAAATAAATTCTGGTTAATTTCATGATAAAAGAAACCCCGATTTGGTCACTGTTTATTGAACCTGATTATCATGCAGGTCTAGCTGGATGTAATGCAACAGGGTGGTGGGTCTGGTTGCCTTTACTGTGTCGGGGCAGATTTGCTCTGTAAGCAGAGGATTAATGAATTATTCTCCCAAATCTAAATCATCTCCTGTAATTCCTTCGTGTTACTTCTTATTTTCATTTGCAATCAACATAATTACCAGGAATCACCAGGAAGAATTAAGATCATTATTGATAGATTTGTGAGACTTTTGCACACCAAATGCTAGCTGTTACCATTCACTTCCATTGTTTATGCTAAGCTAAAGCAAACTGACTGCTGCTAGACTAAGAGAAGGACTGGGCTGGTTCCAAAAAGTTTTTTCTAACTTATCTAACTCTGGGGAAGATGGAGACAGACTAAATTTCACTTAGGGGGCGGGGTTCCCTTTAAGGCAACAAAAAGGACGGGTTGCCAAAATAAAACCAGTCAAACTTTTGGTGCATTTCTAATTTGAATGAATGAATCAAAATGTCCTGATCAGCAGATATTTATATGTCCAAAGCGCAGTGACAATGACCAGAACCTTTTATTCTTGTAAACAGCAGATCAGGGATGACCAGCGGTGGACAGCAGGTTCTACATGTCCAGATATTTCTTTTTCTTTGCAACGTAACAGCAGAGAGGTTATTTAGGATCTAGTTTTAGCTCAAAGTTGAAAACTATTTGTTAAGATCTTGATTTCTGCTCCATGTTTGAGCAACAGTTACCTTAAACAGCAGCACCCAGTGGGGTCACTGCAGTAAATGTGTGTGTGTGTTTGCTTTATGGTAAAGATTTTTAAAGCTTCTTGTTATTGTAAAAGCACAGCAGGAAGAGAGGAGGAGGAGGCGGTAGAAGGTTTATTCAGTGTTTTCCCTCCTCTGCTCTCTCTTTTGCCTCCTTTTTCATGTTTGAAGTGTGTGTGTGTGGCACACTTGAGTCTTTTACTGATTACCTCGTCTTTCAGGAGGGCTTTTAACCGAGGAGGATTATCTCTCTGTGAGCAGCTGAGCAGAAACCGTCTGATTCAACATGAAAATTTTACTTTCACAGGCTGCTGAGTCCTACGCCAGATGCAGATGCAAATCGTCCTCTTCTGTATTTCCAAAAAAGGCTTTTAATTTTCCAAAAGTTTTCATACCCAAGGTAGATTTGTATATTTAAAAAAAAATCCTTCAACCGAGAGCTTTGTTTCAGATAGGAAGAGGTGATAAAACAATATAAAAGGAGGAATCTATTCATGTTTTATTTACATTTTATTAAAAATTGCATGCCGGAAATTATGCATACTCATATTAATAACTAACTGATAAACCTTTATTATATTTGCAGCGATCAAAGCCTTCTTCTAACAGCTGAGCAGCTTCTCCATGTCTCCCCTTGTGTTTGGATGATTCATCTGTGATGATGAGCTCCAGGTCTCCTCACCATCACCCTAATCTTTAATCCCTCTACAGAGTCAGGACTCTGCTGCGCCACTTTAAACCATTCATATCACTTTACGCCCAAATCTGCCGGGAGTATGAATAATTTTGGGTTAATCTGTATGTGATGAACCAACAAAGGTTTAGTTTGAATTATTTTTGAGGATTTCATCCAGAAAGTAATTTTTTTTCCTTCTAAATTTGACGATTTCACATCACATCTTATTCCCAAATTCTCCAACATTATGGGATGTGATGGATGTTTGAGGCCGACCTCTAATTAAAGTTGCTGCTTATTGTTCCTCCTGCTGCACCTTTCAGTTTACCAGGTTTATTCATAGTTTTCTGTTATATCTGAGCTTCAAGCAGAGCCGGCCCAAGGCACAAGCGAACTAAGCCACTGCTTTGGGCCCCCAGACCATCAGGGGCCCCTCGTAAATGTTTGAATTTAGACACAGACCACAGATCTAAATGTTTGCTTATGGAAAAGATTTCACAGTTTGAGCGGAGATAATTTAAAAGTTTTTAACATTTAAAAGAATTTTAAAGTTAAATTTATAAAAGTGTAAAAAAACCCACATATTTACTGTGTGATTGTTGTGTTACCATGGTTACAATCCAATGCAATGGGTTTAATCTCTTTGTGTTTGAGCATCAGTTGGAATAAATAAACGCATCTCACCAAATAATAACCAATAGTCCCTGGTTGCTTCAAGCTCCGCCCCCCCAGATTTCACCACATCTGGATCTAAACGCTGTTAGTGGTGCTGATGTTCTTAACAGGAGGATGGGCCCCAATTCAAGTTCTGCTTAGGGCCCCACATGACCTTGGGCCGGCCCTGGCTTTAGGAATATTGTAATAACAACTAATGTTCTGTCAATCTCATCCCTAAAGAGCCGTTCTAAAAGCTTGAATCTTGACTTGATGACATTTTTTTTTTACTCGTTTGTGGACAGAAACTGAATAAAACGTTGTTTTTTTCCCCTGATGAGACCTGATGTATCTGACGTGTGTGTCATCTCTGAGGTGGTCGGCGTGTTTGTCCACCCTCCCTCCTCTGTTTGATGTGTTTGATGTGTGTGTGTGTCCTGCCCATCCTCTTTCATTCAAACCCCCGTTTACCATGACAATAGCTGCCTGCCGAGAAGCTCTCCTGTGTATAAGTCGAGCCCTGCTGGCTGCTGGCAGGGGCCCATTCACTGCTGCAATAAAGAGGCTGGCAGGAGCAACGAGGCGCCCCGTAAACTCCCAACGCTCCACTTGTTGTGTCTGCCTGTGCTGGACTCGTCGAGATGAAACGGGAGGAGCTTGAGTTTATGTACCTGGTGGCGGAGGGAGACGGTCTGAATGGACGGAGAAACTGTGGGGGACAAATTGTTCACAGTGGGAGGAGGAACCTGTAGAACGGAGAGTAACACGTTTGTTTTGGGATCGGGTCTTTGAAGCTCGTCAGTACTGTAACTTCTATCATGGTAACTGAACATCTGTGTAAGTGAAAGCATTAGAAAAAAATCCCTGAATCTGCCATGATAGATAAAACAGAAAGGCCACAGCGCAAAGGGTAGCAGAGACCCAGTAGGTATAGGAAGGTTCTGAGATCGGTACCAATGTAGGAAGGAGCAGATCAACTTTACCACAAGCAGAGCCGTGAACCTAGACATCGTGAACTAGACTGTTGTACGATGCTGGGATTGTTTCCTCCTAACCTTCAGCAGATCACCTGGTTCTGGTGCTGAATGTTTTAGGTTCACTGCTCTGCTTGTTTGGATGATTCATCTGTGAGGATGAGCTCCAGGTCTCCTCACCATCACCCTAATCTTTAATCCCTCTACAGAGTCAGGACTCTGCTGCGCCACTTTAAACCATTCATATCACTTTTACGCCCAAATCTGCCGGGAGTATGAATAATTTTGGGTTAATCTGTATGTGATGAAGGTTAGGAGCAAACAACCCCAGCATCGTGGAACGGTCCAGTTAAAGTTTCAACCTGAAGCCAATCCAGAACTCCTGCTGGAGATTCTTCAACCTCAAACCTTTATACTGGACTACTTCTTTTCTCCAACATCTCCAAACTAATGCCTCAGGCCTACATCCCATAATATCCGTGGCAGGATGTTCAGGGTGGTCGTCCTAGTGGAAGGAGAGGCTCCACCCCAGTCTCAGGTCGTCTTCCAGGAAGCAGCACCCCTTATGGGCTCAATATAAGGTCATATAGTTTGCACATAATTTCACAGCTCAACTTCATAAATCAAGTTTTGCAATGACATAGAAAATATCTGCCCAAAAATGTAAAGTTTGCAAATGTGCAGAAAGATGTTTGCATGGTTGTAAATAAAGGTTTGTATTTGAAAGAATAAAATAAGTTCTTTTGGAAACATAAAACTGCGTGAGAGACTCTGAAGTTGAGTTTAGCGAATTTTGGCACGTCTTTACACACTTCTCTGATTGGATGGTGACAGATCACACTGTCCAATCACAGAGCAGGTCACTGCCTGTTTTTCCACAGCGCTCCAGACTCTTAAAGGGGAGTACGGACGAGTACCTCTGTGAATCAGGTGGGCTATTATTTAGGATGCTGTGAGAATACATGTCATATTTAATGTTTCACGTAAGTGACAATAAAACGGTTACATTTGATTTATCAAATAACAGCCCAGCTGATTCTGAAAACAGGATGTTTGCAAATTAACTTCTATTATTCTTTCAAATGCCAACCTTTATTTACAACCACGCAAACGTCTTTCTGCACATTTGCAAACTTGAACATTTTGGGCAGATGTTTCCTATGAGACTGCAAAACTTGATTTATGAAGTTTAACTGTGAAATGATGTGCAAACTTTATGACCTTATATTGAGCCCACACCCCTCTGCTGCCAGGCTCCATTTTTAGCTCAGAGATGTAGATCCATGATGTTATGAACATATCTGCAGAGCCAAACAATCCATCCTGTTAAACATGACGTGGGAAGGGATGGGTGACCCGGAGCAGAAACAGAAATGTTGTGCTCCAGTAAATCGGTTAATAATCGCTTCCTTCAGTCTTATGATCAGAAACAACAGCAAACAATAATCATCTCACAGTTTGGGAGCTCACTGTAAACACGGCCGCTGCTCCAGGCGGTTCAGGTATGTCGTTTACATTCATATCCGTCTGTAAAATGATCAATTAAAGCAACAACAAGACACCAACGAATATGAATTTCTCTCCAAAGCAATCATTTTATCTCATAAAATAACAAATACGACGTACCAATCTGGGTCACCAGGTGTCAGCTGCTCAGTCAGCTCAAGCTTCCTGGTTCTGTGGTTCATACACCCCCTAATGTGTCCAGATAACAGCATTAACATCCTCCTAATCAGTTCTCAGTTTGTCTTGCTGTATATTGGCCGTCTTCCTCTTTCTATGCTGCCCCCTGGTGGTGACCTTAGGCCAGTGTGCAGCTTGTTATTTTATTAGTTTATTGAAATAAAAACTGACATAACTGTTCATGCATAAGGCAGCCATATTGGGTTTCTACGTCAATCTGGTGAGAAATCTCTGACTTTCAAGGCTAAAACTCCTAGTTTAGGCGTCTTTCTGGTGGATTTTGTTGACTCCCAACTTCCACCTGGTAGAATAAACACATTTCATCACAAAGCCAGCGCAGTTGGCAGAAAATGAAGAAAAATGTCATAAACTTTTGCTATGATGATTGTAATGGTTAGGAGCTTCGGCAAGGTTAAGCAGGTGGGGGAACACATTCCTGTGGAACTTCCTCCTTTTATTCTTCTTCATTTTAATGTCTTTGTGGTTTTATTAAAAACATCCGTTAAAAAGCTGCCTGCTAAATGTTGAGCTTATGCACCGAAGGGCTTTAAAAAGACGAGCTTCACCAAATCTGTGAGCTGCATTCTAAAATGATGATTTCACAACATATTACTTCTTATTAAAGTCTGCAGGAGGAATCAGCAGAAAACTGAAACCTCTTTAGGACAAAGCAGTCATGGCTGGTCAGATTCAAAGAGCTGGTTTCTCCCTAGATTCATTCATTTGGATGTAATACATCCAGTTTGTGTGTGTGTGTAATAGTTATTGTTGTGCATGTTTGCATGCATGCCTCAGACCTTGGGAGGCCCGGCTGTGCAAGCCCAGACTTGCCCCGGCGTTAGCACAGAACCTGCCAGAGATGAAGGATGGCGGCGGCAGCGAGGCAGACGAGGACGTTCAGCTGTAACTCTTATGAGAACAAATAGACACCCAGCCGTCACACAAAGGCTCCGACACACGATACGACCGTGTTCATCGGCATCCGCTCCGCTACCAAATCGTTGCTTTATCACTGCAGTCCACAGAGAAACAGTTATCTGAAGGAAGAGCCGCATCCAGCCCTTATTGACCTGCAGTAATCGGGGTGTAGAGTCACTAATCAAACAGCCAACGAGTCCAACTCATGCATGTATTGACCTGTGTGTTGACTTCACCTCACACTAAAACACGCTCTGAGCTCCAGCTACAGCAGAGTTTACAGATGAGGACTGACAGGCAGGGACCTTCTGTTGATTTAGCCTTATCCTTTCAGACGTATTGACAGAGGTTCATACAGAGGGGGGACCTGTTGGGGTCATTGTGGAAATTTCCACAGCAGACTCTTCTTCTCAGGACAGTTTGGTCCTCTCCACAATCAGCTGATTACACAGACTCAAGTTTAAAAAAAACTCTTAATGAGAAGCATTTAGACTCAGGAGGAAATCACTCGCTTCAAACCCATCAGCAGGAGGTTTTCTGGCATCTGACCCCCCCTGAGACAGGACGTCAGAAAGATGATTCCATTTAATGCCCATTCACCATAAATCAATTAATTGCGATGTGAGACGTCCAAAATCAATAGCGATTCAAAAGTGTTTAAAATCAATTCTTTTTTATAATAATTAAATGAGAAAAACATAAAAGTCCGGTGTGCTTCACTAACATTTTTTGGAGATGGACTGGCGGAAACAGTATGGCTGCAGCTAGTGTTTTAGCCATGCAGCATGAAATATACAAACTACAGTAAATATTTTTCACTTTAGATGTGAAAGAAGCGTCCATGTTGTTGTGCGTAATGTTAGCAGCAACTTTTCACCTGTTGTCAGCGGCGTCCTCCCTGAGCTGCAGCGCTGCACAGTGCAGGGCAGCTCAGGTGTAGCTTTACAGATAAACCGTCCCGTTAACAAAAAGACTGGAGTTTAAACTTTAAGTGTCTTTGGGAGAATGCTGCTTTTGATTTTCTATTACTTTGAATAGAAAATAATACTTATTTTCTCAGAATATAATTTCAGATTTTTGTGTAATTTCTGTCCTGTATGAGCTATAAAAGGAGCAATAATTGTTAAAGGTTTCTTTTCTAACAGGGAAGATTAATTATTTCTATTTAGATTTTAAAATGATTTCTGTAATGCCATTAAAAGCCTTCAGTTGATCCAAAATGCTGCAGCAAGAGTTCTGATGAATATTAAAAAGAGAGATCACATTTCTCCTGTTTTAGCTTCCCTTCATTGGCTCCCTGTTAAATCCAGAATAGAATTTAAGATCCTTCTTCTTCCATATAAAGCCCATAATAATCAGCTCCATCATACATCAGAGATCTGATTGGTCCCTATGTTCCTAACAGAGCACTTTGCTCTCAGACTGCAGGTTTACTTGTAGTTCCTAGGATTTCTAAAAGTAGAATGGGAGGCAGATCTTTTAGTTTTCAGGCTCCTCTCCTGTGGAACCAGCTCCCAGCTTTAGTCCGTGAGGCAGACACTCTGTTTACTTTTAAGGCCAGGCTTAAAACTTTCCTTTTTGATAAAGCTTATAGTTAGAGTGGCTAAGGTCATCCTGAGCTATCTCTGTAGTTATGCTGCTATAGGCTCAGACTGCTGGAGGACAGACTTACCACTTTTCTTCACTCTGCTACTTTTCTCTCCTACTACTCTCCAGTTGTATTATTTGCTGTTATTTCGACTGTTAACTTTGTTTTCTCTCAGTGTTTTTCTCTCCATAGAAGATATACCTGGTCTGGTATCCTGCTTGGCTGCAATGCCCTGTTGGACGGGGGGCATCGACTGGGATGATCCTCCCAGTAACTGAACATCCACTGTGTCCTGTTATCAACTTTTTACTTTCTGTAACATAGAAAGTTCTCTTATATCAGATCTTCTGTTCCTTCTGTGTTCTGCTCTGTCTTCTCAAACCCCCAGACGGTCGTGGCAGATGGCCGCTCCTACTGAGCCTGGTTCTGTTGGAGGTTTCTTCCTGTTAAAGGGGAGTTTTTCCTCTCCACCGTCGCTACATGCTTGCTCAGTATGAGGGATTGCTGAAGGATTGCTGTGGTTGGAAAGTCTGCATCAACGGGGCCCAACCTCACGCCAATGACTGACGCAATCTGCTGGGATTCCTTAAATAGGAAACTTTTTAACTGATTGGAATGTTTGTATAAATGTATTGAAATGACTTCTTGTTAAGAGCCTTGAGATGAAACATCTGTTGTGAATCGCCGCTATATAAATTAACTGAATTGTAATGGTTGACTTGTAGAAGCTGATCTGAAGTTTATTTAATTTTTCTTTTTAACCACATAGAGCAGGAATACTTTAAATATGTTAAAATCAAAAGTTTTCTTTAAGTAAACAGAAAATGATTGATGCGTTTAAGGATTGGATCAAGTTTCCTCTTTTATGGAAATCAAAATATTGTCACCCTATATTATATTTAAATTACCAACACACATTTCCTTTAGCTTTCATTGAAAATCTGACCTTGATATGATTATGAAACATATTTTGGACATCTGTTTTTTTTTGTGTGGTTTGACATGAACATCAATTGGTTTGGATGCTTCAATTAATAAAAACTGGATGGATTTAAGAGCAGAAAGTAGGAATGAAGAAAAAACCCTGAATGGGGAAAACATAATCATTTTATAATTTCGAAATATAATAATTGAAATCGTGAGGCACCCAAAATGGCACACGCCTATTTAATAGAGGAAAAAGAATCGATCTCAAAATTGTCCCAGAAATGTCTTTCATACTTAAGTTCCTGTCATGGAGAAAGAGGCCGTTTTGATTTGATTGGCACAAAAACCTTTCTACTCCAGGTGAGGTTTGAACTCACAACCTTCTCATTGCTCTGCAGGTCACTGTCTTATAAGTACCACCTGCGGACCAATTGCACCACTGGAGTCTGAGAAGTGATTGTGAAGCCAAATGATCAGAGGACTGATCATCATAAAGTAACAATACTTTATAATAAAGTTTTTGTTGAAGCTGGATTTGTCGTGTTTGCAACCAGGTTTACTGGGCATGCTCAGTGTTCTTTTTTGTGTTTGTCTGGCAGTGTCACAGCGCCACCAGTGGGCCCAGCATATGTACTGCAGCATTTCAAGCCGGTTTGTGTGAAATAGTGTGGACACGTGTTATAATTATTGTAGTGCTGTTTTTACAGACTGGTTTTGAACCTATACCCGTTTTGTTTCGGTGTAGATCAGGCCTTGGATCTCCAACCCTCACCTACTTGTCTTTTAGATTATTTCATTAATCATTCTCAGATCTTTAAGTTTCCTTGTCCACCTTTAAAATGTACCTTTCTCCAGGTGAAGTTTAAACTCAACCTCAGCATTGCTCTGCTGGTCACTGTCTTTTAATCACCGCTCACTGACCAGATGCACCACTGGAGCTCACAGGTTGCTGTCTCTACTGAATCTATTTGCAAGGGAACGCTGTGGTTCCTTCTGCTCTCTGAGTCTACACACAGGAGCCTGCATGCTCATCTGATTAGTGAAACTATCTGTTTATAGGATGAAAGCTTTGATTCTACTGAACCTGTCAGCCACGGGCTTCTAGTAAACTCAAGTGATTAAAACACCAAACTCAAACGTCCACCATCTATCATCTGCTACTGTTTGATGATTATCATGCTGCAAAAAGCCCCGCATCTGCTGCCATGTTTCTAGTGTACATTTCTTCAATGGCGTAAAATCAATTTATGCCAAAACTGACCTTGAAAATGTATTTCCTCCAGATTTGACCTCACAACCTCAGCATTAGTCTGCAGGTCACAGTCTGACAAACAAACAAAGAGGTGGGTAGAGAGCTCAAAAACTGTACTCAAATAAAAGTAGCACTACTTCATCATATTTTTACCCAAGTAATTCAAGAAATTACTCGAGAAAAACTAAAAAGGTTTTCGGTAAATACTTGAGTACTGAGTAAAATCTGATCTAATTTGTTTTAAATTATGTCATCAGACAGAAATAAATATAAAGTTATGGTCAAATTCTGGTATTTTAAAGACTAAAATAAAATAACTTAATTACAAAATAACACATTTTAAGCAGAAGAAAGACTTTTCTAAGTCAACATTTTCAATATAATACCAATACTTACAGTTGGTAACAAATAAATAAATATGTCTTAGAACAAGGTAAAAAGTATTTCCAGTGACAATTTATGGTGTTTACTAAATATTCACTTGGCCTCAAAATGCAACAATAAGCTGAACAGACAGAAGATTAGATTAGAAAACTAAAGCTTGTGTAGAAACAGGAGGCTTGCTTAAATAGACTCTAGGTGTGTGTCTGTGTCTGCTGTATCTTTGGCTAAAATAGGTTTGTTCTTCATTCAGTGAATTTACTCATGCCCAACGGGTGGAGTAGCCAGAAACCTTCCTCAAGTAAGAGTAGTGATAACCTATAATAATATTACTCAGGTAAAAGTAAAAAGTACGGCACAGCAAAACTACTCTTCGAAGTACATTTTTACAAAAAGATACTCAAGTAAATGTAACTAGTTACTACAAACCTATGCAAACAGCTGACAACAAAATATTCAGTCGCTCTTCTGCACAAAGCAGCATTTCATCTCCTGGGTCTGACGCCTAAAATTCATCAAATACCATGAATGAGTTCACATATCACACACAGCTGTTATCCTCATCAATACCAGGTGGTTGTTCTGTCCACCTCCAGTGTTAAAACATTTCTGCTACAGGTGAGGTTCGAACTCACAACCTCGGCCTTGCTCTGCAGGTCACTGTCTTATAGTACTGCACACTGACTGATTGCACCACTGGAGCCCATTCTGCAGGTTAAGATTGCTTCAGAAAGCTGTAGAGAGCCACCTCTGCACTGTTCCTCCAGCTAAAGTCAGCATCTCACCAGGAGCAGGAAGGAATTACTAAAATAATATCTAAATCTAGACACAGATTTTGTAAATAAAGTAATAATCAGGATCAGACAGTGTTGGGTTAAACCATATTAAAATAATTTTTGCACATGGAAACCCATGAGGACTGAATTGCCATGAGTTTCCTTGTTGCATCAAACTCCTCCAACTCCGCCTGTTCAGCCAGCTGGGTGGAGACACCACCAAGTCTGCTAGAATGTCATTAATAAGGATACAAGATAAGAGTGCAGACACAGTTAAAGTGTGGGAAGGATGCGTCCAATAATCCGATCCAATCAGACGGCTAATGTGGTGCATTAAAGTACTAAGGACAAACTGACGGTTGGGCTTGTCCTTACTGTTTGATTTGTTAATCAGTTTCAACCATAACGGTTAGCTGCCATAACCGGCAGCTCACAAAGGATGAGAGATGGATTCACTGTTTGGGTTGATAAAGAACGTAACAATTAACCACAGCTCACCGATCATCATCATCATCATCATCATCATCTATAAATAGATCTGTTTTGATTTCTTTAAATATCGAATGCCTGAACTTAATGACAGTTTTGTATTTTCAAGAACTAGTAACTCTGCTCTCTACCTCTGTCTCCAGTTCAAGTAACCTTAGCAGTAAATTCACCTACAGCTAACACTTCACCTGGTTAGCAAACCTTTGGTGGACCTTCAATGGAAAGCACCACGTCAGCACCAGCTAACCGGTCAAACAAGGCGTCAAGTTTCTTCATACAGAGAGGAACAGAAGCATCTTAACACCCTGAGATTTTGCTAGTTCTCCCACTTAGAAATGATGGAGGAGTCTGAAACTGTCGGTGCATTTCCACTGTTTATTTTAGTTGTAATTCAAGATTTCACATAGTCTGATTTTTAAACAATTTATTTGTATTTTATTGGTGCACATAAGTATTTGAACAGCTGAGAATATCAGTGTTAATATTTGGTACAGAAGCCAGAGGTCAAAGGTTTCCTGTAGTTCTTGACCAGGTTTGCACACACTGCTACAGGGATTCTGGCCCACTCCTCCACACAGATCTACTCTAGATCTGTCGCTGAGCAACACAGAATTTCTGCTCCCTCCAAATATATTCTATAGGATTTAGTTCTAGAGACGGACTGGGCCGCTCCAGAACCTTGATATGGTTCTGATGGAGCCGCTCCTTGGTTCTCCTGGCTGTGGGCTTCAGGTCTAACCCAGCCATGATCCATTTTCAATGCTCTGACAGAGGGAACATCTCCACATGGCCCCATTCATCCTCTCCTTAATACAGTGCAGTCATCCCCACAGCATTATCCTTCCACCCCCGTGCTTCACAGTAGGGATGGTGTTCTGGAGATGCAACTCATCCTTCTTTTTCCTCCAAACATGGCGAGTGAAGTTTAGACCAAAGAGTTTTATTTTGGTCTCATCTGAGTACATGACTTCCTCCCATGCCTCCCCTGGATCATCCAGATGGTTATTGGTAAACAGGCCTGGACGTGTGATGACATGTGGTGTTCCCCAGGGTTTGATTTTAGGCCCAGTGCTTTTTAACCTGTATATTCTCCCTCTTGGCAGCGTCATCAGAAGACATGGAGTTAACTTTCACAGTTATGCTGATGATACACAGCTGTACATCTCCATGTCTCCCGACGACACACGGTCAATGGATGCACTTTTTAACTGCATTTTAGACATTAAATCCTGGATGGCAGAAAACTTTCTCCAGCTCAACCAGGACAAAACTGAAGTTTTAGTCATCGGTCCTGAGGCTCAGAGAGAGAAACTTTTACCAAAACTACAATCACTGTCTTTTAATCCCTCTTTACAAGTGAAGAACCTGGGCGTGATTTTTGACTCTGAGCTGACTTTTATTCCTCACATAAAAAATATCACTAAAATAGGTTTTTATCAACTAAAGAACATCGCCAGAGTCGCCCCATTCTCTCTCTGGCCAACAAGGAGACACTGATGCTTTTATCACCAGTAGGATTGATTACTGTAATGCCCTGCTTTCTGGTCTTCCCAAAAAGAGTATATCAGGTTTACAACTACTACAAAATTCAGCAGCATGTGTCCTGATGAAGACCAGGAGACGGGAACACATTACACCGGTCTTAGAATCACTGCATTGGCTCCCCGTGTGTTTTAGGATCGACTTTAAGGTTCTTTTAATGGTTTTTAAGTGTCTTAATGGTCTTGGACCTTCTTATCTCTCTGAACAGCTTTTACCATATAAACCTTGGCGGTCTCTGCGCTCCTCTGCAGCCGTCTCCTTGTCATCCCTAAAGTCAGGACAAACACTCATGGCGAGGCGTCTTTCTGTTATTATGTTCCTCACCTCTGGAACAGGCTGCTGGAGAACCTCAGAGAACGTTCATGTTTTTAAGAGCAGGATCAAGACTCACCTTTTTAGCTTAGCTTTTAACTGATTATTATTTATCACTGTTTGTTTATTTGCTCTGCATGTTTTATATGATTATATTTTTATCAGTTTTACTATTTAATCTTAGGACATTAATTTACTGTTTCTTTTTATACTTTAATTTATCTTAATCCCCGTTCCAGTGTTTCCTCTGTGGGAGCCCTCTGCCCCGGGAGCGGTGGTCGGCTGTAGCTGCTCTCCAGGTGGAGCGTGGGTGGAGGTGGGGGTCTTGGCCTTGCCTCCACTGGGTGCCCTGTGTCGGTGCCTCGGCTGCTGCTGTTAATCTACTGCTGCCGGTGCAGATGGCTCCTCTGATGGCGTTTCCTTGCATGGTTCATCTGCACTCGGCCCAATGTCCTTTTAACTTTTTCTTTTAACTGTGTGTGTGCATGGGAGATGGGTTGGGGGGAGGGGGGTATAACTGTGACCATGCTTTTAAATCTGTGGGGGAGGGAAGGGAAGGTGGTTTTATGTGGGGTCATTTTAATCTGTAAAGCACTTTGTGATGCAACTTCTTGTATGAAAAGCGCTTTATAAATAAAGTTTGATTTGATTTGATTTGATGACTTGAGCGGGGGAACCTTTCGGTGCAATGCAGGATTTTATACCATGATGGCGTAGTGTTCTACCCACAGTAACTTTTGACCCTGTGGTCCCAGCTGTCTTCATGTCATTGAGCAGCTCCTCCCCTGTAGTTCTGGGCTGATTCCTCACCTTTCTTCTCATCAGCAATGCCCCACCAGGTGAGATCTTACATGGAGCCCCAGTCTGTCATCTTTAGCCTCTTCCATTTTCTAACAATTGCTCCAACAGTTGATCTATTTCCACCAAGCTGCTTGGTAATTGCCCCGTAGCCCTTTCCAGCCTTGTGGAGGTCTACACTTTTGTCTCTGGTTTCTTTTGACATCTCTTTGGTCTGACCCATGGTAGTACTTGGAGTGTGACTGACTGTGGGGTGGACAGGTGTCTTTAACCAGCTCAGACAGGTGCTACTATTTTAGATTAACTACTGGAGTAGAGGTAGACTTTTTAAAGGCAGAGTAACAGGTCTCTGAGAGCCAGAATTCTTGCTGATTGCCAGCTGTTCAAATACTTATGCAGCAAAAAAACACAAATATATATTTTTTTAAATCAGACAATGTGATTTCCTGAGTTCTTTTTTATAACGCTGTCTCTCACAGTGGAAATGCTTCTACAATGTGAATTTAAGACCCTTCCATAATTTCTAAGTGGGAGAACTTGCAAAATCACAGGGTGTTTAAATACTTATGTTCCTCCCCAACAAACAAACTTTTGCTCCAGGCGAGACTCAAACTCTGAACCTCAGCATCTCTCATAGCTAGTACGGTCTTATAAGTAACGTGCGCCGACCGATTGAGCCAGTGGATATGATGAGAACAGTGAGTCATCCTCATGCCGTCAATCATCTGCAACAGCTAACATGTTGGCGAACTGTAAAATCTTTGATGAACTCTAAAAAGAAAGAACTACATCTGCTGCTCCACCGTTTAATGCAGTGAAATTCTCTGGCTGATGCTGTTTTCTATCCCCTCCAACTTGTCTTCAGCCAACAATGACTGCTAGTCCATTTTGCAGCTTGTCACAGGAATATTTCAAGGTTTTGTGAATTAACTGCTTGATTACATATTAGTAAAGGCATCAAGGGAATGTTGCATAATGAGAGATCATTAGACATCAGTGAGGAAGCCTTTCACCTAGTCTCATATAGCTGCAGTGAGGAGTGTTTTGGTTAACCTTGAAATGAAGACATAACCTTGTGGGGACTGAAGGCAGAAGCTGCTTGCAGAGAAGGCAGACATGATCAGGGGTGCGAGGGAGTTCAAGCGTTGGCCCAGACGGGATCATGTACAAGACTGACTGTAATAAAATATCAGAAAACAGTGATCAGCCTCATCCATGTTTTAGAGATATCAGACATGGATTCCCATGACAAGCTCATTTTATTAAAGGTCTCCTTCACTGAGAAACCGTGTAATACTCCTTCTTTTTGAAATACAATTGGTCTTTCTGAGTTGTATATTCATGCTGCGGGGGGAACTTTTCCCCAACCCCGATCGCCTCCATTGGCTACAGAAAGGAAATAGACGGGAAAACGAGAGTCAGAAAAAGCTGGTCCCTTCTACGTCACAGGGAAAATTAGTATCCATGGCCCCGCCCACCTTGGTTTGTGGCCGCCCACGGGAAGGCAGCATTGATTTTACATCCAGGAAAGAGCAGAACCACTCCCTGCTAGTAGAAGCTAATCGTTAGCAACTCCACAACATGGTGGAACGTGTTCAGGCTTGTGTTATTAGTAGAGATTACGCATCAGTGTTGCATTTTTTTTACCCAAGAAAGAAGAGCTGAGGAAGAAACTGTTGAAATTATAACAGTCATGTTGCTGTTAGCCAATCAGAGGCCAGACTGTATATCATGAATAATAATGAGTAAGACTCATAATCCTGTTGTCTCCTCCGACAAAATTCAACCTCCTGAAACAGGAGCGCCAGAGAATTTCTTACACAGAAAACGACTCGTAAGTTATTCATTGATAGTAGAGACCACAACAGATTGATTGAAAAAACGAATGAATGAGACGTTTTATCACTATCACCATATCTTCTGCTACACAGTCTGACCAGTCAGTTTCTCTAAATTCAGCTACAAATCTAAGAACTGCTTGACATGAATCAGTACCATGTCCTGGAGTTTCTTCGTACCTCCCCAGAAAATAAAACAGGCCTGCTCCAGCGGAGGCTCGAACTCAAATTCTCAGCATGGTCGCTGTCCTACCAGTACCAGACACTGACCATTGGCCCCACTGGAGCCTGTTGGGTATCTGGTCCAAATGGCGGTTTACGCGATGAAGGTTCTGACTCCATCAGACATCAGCTCGAAGCTGTCATCTGAGCACACCGTTGAACACTAGCCTGCAGGGTCAGCCATCTGTTTGTGTAAAGCTTATGAAACATATGAAATATGAAATCTTTGATGAATCTCCAGTACAATAAATTATTTCTGCTG
Source organism: Valencia hispanica (assembly GCA_963556495.2). Taxonomy (NCBI): domain Eukaryota; kingdom Metazoa; phylum Chordata; class Actinopteri; order Cyprinodontiformes; family Valenciidae; genus Valencia; species Valencia hispanica. The sequence goes on along the minus strand of OY747721.1, from coordinate 1,522,447 downwards.
CTGCACCATCTAAACCTGTCTGTCTGTGTTTGCAGTCGTTGAAAGGTCCCCTCTCCAGGATCTACGCCAGCTCTTGAACACTAACAGCTCTTTCTGGTGCTTTCACAGTGCAAGCAGATTCAAGACTTTCCTACAGAAGTAAAAACGACTGAAACACGGTTACAGTTTATAACATTTTAACAGCTCAAATAAAGCTGAGACTGAAGAAAGTTTCCTGCTGGGATTGTTCACCAAGAGCTTCAAACTTTGCATTTCACATCAAAGGGATGTAGAAAGGTGACACAAACGTTAAGCTAAAATTGCTGGGTGCCTCCAATAGGTCCTAGTCATCATCCATCCATCTTTCCATCTTTTTTTTCTGCTTGTCCAAGACTGGGTTGTGTAGCTCAGGTAGTTGGGAGGTTCTGAATCTTGGGTAGAGGGGTTTGAGTTGCCATGTGTTGCCGTATGTCTGAGCTATGTGGTCAAAGGCAGTAATTCCCAAAGTTGGGGTCGTGACCCTAATATGTAATGTCTGGGGTCATGAGGTCCTCTTCAGAAATGAACCTAAATACAAAAAATTACAATAAGAAACCATTTGCATTGTAGAAATACTAAAAAAATAAAATAAAACAGGGTTTGAATATAAATATAAGCAACACTTTGGCCAATATATTGGCTGTTGATGCTGATTGTGTTGTTATTGTTCCATCTTTTAACTGACTCAGTGAAAATGTTTGAAAGCTAAACCTATAGTCAGCGTCACAAACCTTCTACGTTTTTATTTTGTGGCTCAGAAGCTGGAAGGTTTGGGGACCATTGGTCTGAGGGTTGGGCCCCCCGGTAGGTTTCCCATGACACGTTGTCACTAAATGAGCTTGGTTCCTGCGGTTCGGCAATGAGGAGAGACCTGTGTGGGTCCACCACCTGCAGGAAGAGACGTCAGGGTTGGTTGCAGTGTGAACCTGGTGGCAGGAAGAGGCAGGGACCGGATCTCGGTTCAAGATGTGTAAAGTAACCAGTCAGGGTGTCCTACAGGAAGAAATGAGCACTGTGTTCATTTCAGAAGGACATTGTTTCCAATAAACATCGCTTTTTGAGACATAGCAAATAAATAATGTGAATCTTTCTCTGCACAAGAAGCAACAACTATTTCTGAATGTTTTATGCTGAGTAATGATGAGCCATCACAACGTCCCAACTGAAAGGAAACTTCCAGCAGTCCAGTCAAGCCCAGACATGCCTTGTTCAATGATTAGTCCTCCTTGTCTTACACCAAACACAATTACCCCCCCTCCCATGCATCCCTGTTGACCCATCACTAACTGATTGGAACTGAGTGAAACACGGGGGGAGGACCCGACCATTTCATACAGAACAATAAAACACATGCGCTGTGGGAGAGCCACATTCCATAGGCTGTAATTAGCCTGTGTTCTCACAGCTCGAATGGCATTGCTATGTGCTACATAAATAATGTATATAGTGTCCAAATGTAAAGTGGAGACTTGGGGCAAAAAACTTATTTTTCACTCATTTTACTTTAAATGTAAAATGATTATTATTTGATTGGTAAATATATGCAACCCACATTTTTCAATCTGTATAAATGTGCAATAGGAAATCTCCGTTTCTGATGCAGCTTGCTCAGCATTATGCATGAATTTAAGGCTAAATCTACCCATATTTTTGGTAAAGCTATCTATGTTTGAGCTAGAGCATATTGCTTTGCATTCTGAAATACCAGAGATGTCTGTGATTTGGAGTTGCATGAAAATATGTTTTTAAAAGGAAGTGGGAAAGCTAGTACTCTGTTTTAAGGAAGACATCGATTTTCAGACTCACCATAAATAAAATATTCTCCTAATTTCTTTTAGAGTTGTGTTTTTAGGACAATGTTGAGCGTTGCATGTGCTGGATCTGATTGCTGTGTGTCTGCATGCATTTAGTGCAATCTGCTTTGTGAATCCAATGCATAGATAAAGAAGATAATACGTACAAAACATGAAAAAAATATTTATATATGGCAAAGATTATTGTTGCAAAAAACGTGCTTGGAAAAATAAAAGTGCTGCAGGAATCGCTAATTTTTATACATCGGCTAATATTGTCTTGATCCTGTCATCAGGAAACATTTTCTAGGATCCAAAGACAAAAAGTTGTAAACATTCAGACAAACAGATCTTCCAGCAAACTAGGTTGGTACACAGCGATGACGTGACTCAAGGCTTAAGATAAATTGGTCTCATTACCATGCAGTTTAAAGAACAGCAAACCAAACAGTGCTCCTTGATGTACACTGACCCCCCCCCCCCCAAGTCTTAACAGCTTCGAGAACTCTTTGTTCCGCATTTGGTGTTTGAATAAATGTTCTTGGCTAAACTTGTCTTTGGTTTCCAGTGAGCTTTGTGTGATTCTCACGTAACGATTCCATGAAAACACGTCTTTAGAGACTCAAACCAAACAGGTGGGAGGAGAGAAGGCAGGGCTGAATGGATACACGGGGAAGGGAGAGAGAATTCAATTCAATTCAATTCAATTCAGTTTATTTATATAGCGCCAATTCACAACAGATGTTTCATCTCAAGGCTCTTAACAAGAAGTCATTTCAATACATTTATACAAACATTCCAATCAGTTAAAAAGTTTCCTATTTAAGGAATCCCAGCAGATTGCGTCAGTCATTGGCGTGAGGTTGGGCCCCGTTGATGCAGACTTTCCAACCACAGCAATCCTTCAGCAATCCCTCATACTGAGCAAGCATGTAGCGACGGTGGAGAGGAAAAACTCCCCTTTAACAGGAAGAAACCTCCAACAGAACCAGGCTCAGTAGGAGCGGCCATCTGCCACGACCGTCTGGGGGTTTGAGAAGACAGAGCAGAGACACAGAAGGAACAGAAGATCTGATATAAGAGAACTTTCTATGTTACAGAAAGTAAAAAGTTGATAACAGGACACAGTGGATGTTCAGTTACTGGGAGGATCATCCCAGTCGATGCCCCCCGTCCAACAGGGCATTGCAGCCAAGCAGGATACCAGACCAGGTATATCTTCTATGGAGAGAAAAACACTGAGAGAAAACAAAGTTAACAGTCGAAATAACAGAATGTACTGTAATACAACTGGAGAGTAGTAGGAGAGAAAAGGAAGTAGCAGAGTGAAGAAAATTGGTAAGTCTGTCCTCCAGCAGTCTAAGCCTATAGCAGCATAACTACAGAGCTAGCTCAGGATGACCTTAGCCACTCTAACTATAAGCTTTATCAAAAAGGAAAGTTTTAAGCCTGGCCTTAAAAGTAAACAGAGTGTCTGCCTTCAATTACCACCAGAAAGATTTTAGGAGGGCATCCAGGGAAAAGGTATTGTTGAAGTGATTGTTAATAAGGCGTGTGTCATCAGTGACTCTGAGCTGATGAGTGGAGATTGAGAACCGGTCTTTAGGACAGCTGGAGGGCCCATGGCGATGAAGAGGCCTTACCTCTGGAGATGAAATGTGTGTTTAGAGGGACCATTCCTCTCGGGAATTGTACATAGCGACGTGAAATCCTGCCATATTCTCTCAGGCTTCACCCTTGTTCCTGCAAGTCTAAAAAGTAATGCAAAGACATGAACATCAACTCCAATGTTTGGCTCAGATTCATTGTTCTCCATAAATTATGTTAGAAGATACTCACTAGTTGACAGTGGAGGGCAAAGGTTGTAGGAGAATATGTGACGTTATGGTCTGGGTTTATTCACACAGGGACAGCGAACAATAGTCCCATGGGCAGGTTGATGATACAATATTCAAACTGGACGGATTCCAAGTGTAGATATGTCTTACAAAACATAATTATTTATATACATTTAATTTAATCTAAATTAAAACATGATACTCAACCAATACAAAAATGTATTTCAATCATATCAATACTATCCCTTAGACAGACATTCACTCATCACACAGTTATTAGACTTGTGCACAAAGTTGATTTTGTAGCAGCCATTGTTTAGTTGAATGTGCAAATGATTTAAAAGTGATACAATCTAAAATCTCTGCAGGCCGTGTGTTCCACTGACTCATAGTGACCAGAGAAAAAGCTGATCTGCCAAAAGCTGTTTTACATTTTGGAAGGCTGCATTCTCCTCTAGAGGTAGATAGATCGAGAAGCTTGAGTCATAAAGTTTGAAATTTTCTCAGAGGAGGCGCAGTAACACCGTGAAAGATTTTGAATAGTAAGCAGACATCAGTGTCAAAATGTCAAGTTTTCAAAAATCAGCATTTTATATGGACACAAAGTCAACCTGATAATGCTGGAATGGGTGAAGCGTCAAGAAGAATATCATGCTGAGGATGTAAAATCTAAATTTGATGGAGATGGAGAAACTATAAAACAACACAGAGAGAGAGAGAGAGAGAGAGAGAGAAAAAGAGAGAGAGAGAGAGAGAGAGAGAAAGAGAGAGAGAGAGAGACCCGTTCTGTAAATTATTCAACTTTAACAGTCTCTAAATTGGTTTGGTTGGTTGAAGCAAAGACACAACGACATTCCAGTTTCTATCATCAAAATCCAAAGTTTATCTCTATTTATGGATCCAGTCATTTATCAAAATTTATTGCAATTTAAAAACTTTGTTAATTGTGCCAAATATTGCTACTGAATAAAATGTGATTAATCACAATTTATTTATTAAAAAGACAAATACATTAATTTCAGTTTTAATTGAACCAGTAATAGAGTCAGGGAAATCCTTCCAGCATGACAACGACCCTAAACATCAAAGCATATTCATGTGTTAGAACGGCCTAGTCAAAGCCCAGACTGAAACGCGAGAGCTGTGCGTAAGTAATATGGCGATAAACTGGTAAAACAAACAAACTCGGGTAAAAACAAACCATAACATTTGAGCCAAATATAGCAAACATTTAATAATAATAACCATTATTTTGTATTTCTCCATAAACAAACTGGACGAGGAAACCTTGGACAGCCTGGAAAGCTACTTGGACGAGTGCTTTGACAACATTGTTATGGGCAAGCCACAGAAATCCACCTCTGCTGTGCCGACAAGCACACCATCACAGAAATGCACTCGTTCTGAGGCCAGCACCTCCACCATCTCTCCAGAGAAAAGCTACAGCGATGTCCTGGACTCAATAGACAGGAAGCTAACCAGCCTAGACGCCTGTCTGGGCCTGGTTGAGGTTCTCCATAAAGAATTTCAAGCTCTAAGGGAATCAGCCAACAACAGGTAGCATCGCTCGCTGCAGAAAACCAAACGCTGAGAGACAGCGTAAAGAAACTCACCGAGGGGATGACGGAGCTGTCCGGAGAAAGTAAGAGGATGAAAGAAACTATCTTGGATATACAGGCCAGGGGAATGCGGGACGATCTTGTTTTTTCCGGGATCCCAGAACAGGCTGAGGACGACGCTGAATCCACCGTCCGAGATTTTCTCCAACATCAGTTAAAGCTCCCAAGCGACACGGTAAAAAACATCACTTTTCACCGCGTTCACCGCCTAGGAGGTAAGAAGCCCAACAACAGCCGGCCACGACCTATTGTTGCTAAATTCGAGCATTACAAGCAAAAAGAGCAGGTCAGAGGTCAGGGCAGAGAGCTGCGGGGAACGAATTACAGCGTTAACGATCAATATCCGAAGGAAATCCTGGATAGAAGGCGCGTTTTGTTTCCAATCAGAAAGAAATATATCAGTGAAGGCACCAGAGCTACAGTAGCGGTAGATAAACTGTATGTTAATGGGCAGCTGTTCAGGGACCCCCAGCTTACTCCTTGGCTTTATTAGTCATGTAACACTGGTCAGATAAGAGTTGTTTTATCAGTCAACTATAATGTAATGTTAGCACAGCTCTGTAAAGTTGTTTACATTACTCAATGTGGGCGGGGCCAGGGCTAAGCACTGGGATACTGGCTCTTTTTTCTTTTCTCATCTTCACATGTCTATCACCAAATGTCTTTGTCACTCATTTTTCCTTCTTTTATCACTCACACACACACACAGAATTTTTTCATAACATAACTATTTCTTTCTCTCTCACCCTTCACACCTTCACAACTTTCTTCTATTTTTCTCTTTCTTATATCTCGGCTTTTGGATTTTCAATCAGGCAACCCCAAGCACAAACTAATAATACACCTGTGTTTATCTGTTTCTATGGTGATATGGACTTTACAACTTTTATCTCAAAACTATGACTACTCTAAGGTTTGTCACGTGGAATATTCATGGAGCGGCACCAGGGAGAAAAGAGTTAAGATTCTTAACCAGCTTAAAAGATTGAAGGCAGATGTCGTCTTATTACAAGAAACCCATAAATCTACCTCAGCTGCAGATGATCTTAAATCCCCTGAGTTTCCTAATGTGTTTTCTGCATGCTATAAGTCCAGACAAAGGGGAGTAGCAATATTAATAAATACAAATGTAAATTTTACAGTAATAGATACAGTTACAGATCCAGAGGGTAGATTTATCATAGTAAAACTATCTATACATAACCAAAAGTTATGTATTGTCAGTATATATGGTCCAAATGTTGATGACCCCTCATTCTTTCATTCCTTCTTCTCGGTGCTCCTTGAACACATGGATTGCTCACTTCTTCTTGGGGGCGACCTCAACTTTGGTTTAAATGAAGAAATAGACAGGCTCAGCACAGCAGGGACTCAGCGCAGCTGGAAATCTATAGATATAGTCAAACAGTACATGAGCGATTATGGACTTTGTGATGCATGGCGATCTCTTCCCCCCAATGACAAAAAATATACTTTCTTCTCAAATGTCCACCATTCATATTCTCGACTGGATTATTTGTTAGTCAGCAGCTCACTGTTGACTGACATTTCAGACACTGAGATACACCCTATAGCTGTTAGCGATCATGCTCCTGTTTCTCTAACTTTAGTAAATAAAACAGAAACACCTCAAAGCAAAAATTGGAGATTTAATATATCCTTACTTAAGGATAAAGAATTTATAAAATATTTTGAAAAAGAGTGGGCTTCTTATTTGGAATATAACGACCTCCCTGGTACGTCACCATCCATTCTTTGGGAGGCAGGAAAAGCTGTGATTAGAGGTAAAATAATCTCATTCTCATCAAATAAAAAGAAAATGGAAAAAAACGTATTCAGGAATTAGAAGAAACTATTAATTCATTAGAAGCTTCTCTAGAGGAGGAGAGACTAGGCAAAATCCGTAAAGCAAAGCTAGAATTAAATCAAATTATTAATAAACAGACCCAGTTCTTAATTCAAAGACTTAGGATAGAAAACTTTGAACAAGGTAATAAATCAGGTAGATTTTTGGCTAACCAGCTAAAAATTAATAAAGAAAAAACAACTATATCTGCTATTAAAGATCAGACCGGGAATACAGTATATGATCCTGGAAGAATAAACAACACATTTAAAGAATTTTACAAGGCTTTATACTCACCAGAGATAAATCCATCGGATCATGAAATTGAACAATTTTTTGATAACATAACACTACCTAAATTATCTGAAAGTCAAGCGATGGCCCTGGATTCACCACTAACAGCGGCTGAACTCCAGGAGGCCCTCCAAGGCATGCCCAATAAAAAGGCTCCAGGCCCAGATGGATTTCCAGCAGAGTTCTATAAAGAATTCTGGAATATTCTGGCACCAACATTCCACAGAATGCTGCAGGAAACCAAGGAAAATGGCCGACTCCCACCAAATATGAATTCTGCCTACATTAGTCTTCTACTAAAATCAGGTAAAGACCCTTTGTTTCCTACCAGCTATCGTCCCATATCCCTTATTAATGTTGATCTTAAAATAATCTGCAAAGCCCTCACAAAAAGGATAGAGAAAGTAACCCCTCTTATAATACATCCTGATCAAACTGGTTTTATTAAAGGGAGACATTCATCCACAAATTCACGTAGATTTAATAGATTTAATAGATTTAATAGATTTTTCTAACTGTAAAAAAATTAAAACTAATATATTATCTTTAGATGCAGAAAAAGCATTCGATAGAGTTAACTGGAAATTCTTATTTGTAACCTTACATAAATTTGGCTTTGGAAATTCTTTTATAAACTGGTTGAAAATATTATACAGTTCACCAACAGCGTGTATCAGAACAAATAACCAAACATCATCTAGGTTTTATCTTCAGAGAGGTATCAGGCAGGGATGTCCTCTCTCTCCCTCCCTGTTTGCTATTTTTATTGAACCACTAGCTGCAGCGATCAGGCAAACTCACAATATTAAAGGCATAAAATGCAATAACATAGAACATAAAATCAGTCTTTATGCAGATGATGTATTACTTTTTCTCCAGCATTCACAAACCTCCTTCTCTCAGGTAATCAGGTTGATAAACTCTTACTCAAATGTTTCAGATTATTCTATAAATTGGTTAAAATCTACAGTTCTTCCAATCAATTGTTCTGTCCAAAATCCAACTAATACACAACTGCAGTCAGGGAATATTACCTATTTAGGTATCAATGTCTCACCAAGACTGGCAGATTTAATAACGTTAAACTACATCCCACTTTTAAAAAAAGTGGAAGATGATCTTGCCAGATGGAAATCTCTACCCATATCACTTATGGGAAGGGTTGCTTCAATAAAAATGATGGTTTTGCCCAGAATCAACTACTTATTCTCAATGATCCCAAGTAAACCATCACTAGACTGGTTTAGATCTCTGGACTCCTCTATCTCTAAATTTCTTTGGAAAGATAAACCCCCACGTATCAGCTTAAAAACACTGCAGAAGACCAAAGAAAAAGGAGGTCTAGATCTACCAAACTTCCATCATTATTTCTTAGCCAACAGGCTCCAATACATATCAAGATGGTTAAAACATAGCTACCTAGATGAGTCCTGGATAGACGTAGAACAGACACTATGTAATAAGATAAAACTTTCAGACCTACCATTTATTAGCTCAAATATAAAACAATATGAATGCTTTAAAAGCATAAATATCAGCTCCTCTCTGACAGCATGGTGGGAGTTTCTAAAAATGACAGAGTCCACAATAATCCCATGCAGACGCACACCCATCTGGAATAACCCCGACATCTTGCAAAAAAAATGTATGATAAGTTTCCCAGTCTGGAGGTGCAATGGAATTGAATACCTGGAACATATATTTGAAGGAACAGACTTTATCCCATTTAATACATTAATTACACAATATGGAATTGATAAAAACAAATTCTTAGAATATCAACAACTTAAATCTATTATTAAAGGTAAATTTAGGCTCAATAGAGCTGAATTACAAATTCCAGCAAGAGTTTTAGATTTTCTTAATCTCAACCCCCCCAAATTGCTGTCTAAAATATACAAAACTTTATCTACATTAGATTAATCAATAGCCATCCCTATTTCAAAATGGGAGGTGGATTTATCAGCCAGCTTTGACCAAAACGTCTGGTCTCAGATATGTTTAAGAACCTTTAAAATTACAAAAAATCCTAATTTGCAATTAATACGATACAAAATCCTTCATAGAGTACACTATACAGGTCAACGAATGTTTAGGATGGGTTTTACATCGTCTAATACCTGCTTACAATCCACAAGGAATATACCAGATACTTATGTTCACGCGCTTTGGTTCTGTCCACCTGTTAAGAAATTTTGGTGCCAGATATGTGAGGACTTATCAAAGTGTCTGAAATGTAACATCCCACCATCTCCCTCAATTTGCCTGTTAGGAAATTTAAATGATGTCACCATGGACACAAAGTCAGTTCTAATGGTTCACATTGCCTTATGCATCGCTAAGAAAACTATCATCCTGAACTGGAAACATAAAAAAGCTCTTAATATTAATCAGTATAGAAATCTCTTGTTGGACCATATTGGTCTTGAGATGGCCTCTGGCTCCATATCTGATCAATCTCTCTGGGCTCCTTTGATCGGCTCCATCACCTAGTGGGGGTGGGGGGCACTTGGTTTTGTCGTTTGGGACACTGTTGCTGATGTGGGGGTTTTGGGGTTGGAGGCGTCTGGGGGGGGACCCCGGGGGGTGGGATCACTGGGCAGATGGGGCGCTGGACGTCGTGGCCGGCCTGGGGTTGGGCTTTGGGTGGTGACTCCTGATGCCTGCATGCGGTGCCTTGGGGGGTTGCACTGACGGACATGGGTTACTGGCCTGGTGGCCGTGCTGCGCCTGGGTAGGGTCTGGGGTGGGCCTGGGGATTCGGGGCTCGGGGGCACGGCGCCCCCTAGCTGTGGTCCTGGCTTGGGGTCGGCCGGCGTGGGGTCTCTGTTGGCTGTGGGGGTCGTGGCCGGCCGGTGGCCGGCATGTGCAGCCGCCCCCCTTTTTTCTCTGGGCCGATTGTCATCGCCAGTCCCTGTATGGCGTCTCGCCTTGTTTGCTGGTTGGGGTGCCTGGCTGCTGGTCGCGGCGGCTGGGTGGCGTTTCTGGGCCGGATCAGTCCTTTGTTGCACTGGACTTGGCTCCTGGGTCTTGGTCTTTGTGTGGGGCGCTGGGGTCGGGCATTTGGCCGGGCCGTTGAGCAACAGTGGTCGCTCCACAAAGATTGAGGCTGGTGGATGTCGGCCTGGTGGGTCGGCCGCCCGGCTCATCGGTTTGCTCCTGGTCTGGGCAGGTATGTCGATGTGATTCGGGCTACGGGGGCCTCCGGTGTGCGGGTGGCACTGGGGGCCTCCTTTGCTGGCGGGGAGGCTGCTGCTGTGTGGCAACAGGTGCTCTCCCCCTACAAGGGCACTTGGACGGGGGGGAGGGGTGTGCGGGAGGGGGGGGGGGCGAACTCAACCTGGGTGTCTAGTGTCTTTTGTGTTTTGAGAGTAGAGCGAATGTCAGGGTGGGTTTAGTTCCCCTTCTGGGATGGGGCAGGGGGGACTGCCCTGGGGTCCGTGGGGCTTTGTGGTGCTGTGGCCGTGGGCCCCGGGTCGGACGTGCCATGGCCTCCCTCCCCTGGTGGATCCCGGTGAACAGCGGTGCCTATTGGGGTCAGTGGGGGAGCTGGCTCCCTGGGAAGACATTTTGTCTCCCAGTCCTTCCCTCCCCATCCCTGGACACCTCTGTCCACCCGCTCCATCACTTTACCACTCATATAGGGTCTTGGGGCATAGGCACATCACTGGGGTGCGAGGAGGGGCTTCCCTCCTCGCTGTCCCGTGGTGTCCTGGGTCCCAATTTTAATATACAACTTAGACACTCCCACTTATAACATTTTCACATGACACATATGTAGGGACTTTGGGGTGGGCACACTTTTCGGCATCTAGAGGGGGAGCGGTACAATCAGCTTCACCTCTGGTGCCGGTGCCCACTGTTAAACCACATATAGACACTGAGGGCTCGGGGTGGGGGTTGGGGGATGTGTGGCTGCCTTCCCCACATCCCACCCCTCGGTTTTAAATGCACATTATAACAACACGCATCAACACCACACTCGAGCGGGAGGATGGAGGCTAGGGGTCTTTTCCCACCCCTGTTCGCTACGGGCCATCAGGGGTTGGGGTCCGGAGGGGGACAGGCGGTCTGGTTGGGGTCCTGGGCTGTCGGGCTGCTTTGCCACTGTGGGGCCCTTGGCGGTCTGCTTGTCTCCATCCTAGAAGGTAGGGGGTCCACCTCCCGGGTCCGGGGGCTGGTGGCTCTACTGGGGCGTCAGTACCTGGACCTGGGAGCATAAAGTGTGCATGGGGTGTGTGAGTGAGGGTACAGCGTAATTTTTTTTGTGTGTCTTGGTGAGTCAGTGAGAATGTATGTATTTAAGAGGGAGGGAACGTATGACTGTGTCTGTATGTCTTTGTCTACCTGTCAGGTTGGATCTTGGTCTGCCCCCTCGCCTGGCGCACCTCAGGCCTTACACTTAATGGGGGGCCTATTTCCCCTCCGTCACTCCCCGCCGGTGAAGGGGGCCCCTGCCTGCCGGTGCGCCGGTGGTCAATCCGGTTCAGACCTGGTGTGTGCCTGGCCGGGCCTGGGGGGGGCGGTGTGTCGGTCGGCCGATGCGCTGGGCCGATATCTTCCTTTGGTTGGTTGGGGCACCTCTTTTAGAGGTGCCAGGTTTGGGATTGTTGGGTGGTGCCTGCTCGGTGGCTCGGCGGGATGCGGATCCGGCGTCTCTGCTCGTTTGATCACCTGTTCTGTGCGCACCGTGCGTGGCCGGTTCATTGGCGGGTTGGACCGGCCCTGGCCCTCGTTGGATGCCTGGTCTCGGCGCCCGGCGTTGCGCGGGATCAGGACCCGGGAGCTGGCACAACTTGGCGTCCAGATGCTGACTGAGCCCGGCCTGGGGATGCTGTCCGTCCCCTGCGGCTATTGGTGGGGCGCTGGGATGTTGGCGGTGGGGATTGGCCTAGGGTGGAGGCGTCGCGTGGCGGCCGGCCGCGGCCCCTGCAGTGCCGGGGGCCCCCCGTCGGCCGGTTCCTTGTCGGGTCCCTGCTGGGGGGTGGGGTGCCCCTGGGCCCCGGCTCCCCTGGTCCGTTGACCGGCCCGCCCTGGCGCGGCCGGTTGCCGGCGGAGCCCGTGGGCTCGTCGCTGCTGCCCCCCCGGGCCCCTGCATAGTAGCCGCTGGATGTTCCCCTGGGGTTCTCCTTTTCTCCTCTCTTGGGGGATGCGGTCGACCCCGCCGGGTCCGCCTGGGGCTCTGGGGGTCCTTTGGACGTCTTTGTTCCGATCTCCTTCATGTCTGCATCGATTCCTGCGAGACGGATTGATGTCTTCTCACACCAACTATCGAACACTCTTATGGAGAAACCTTATATGCACCAGCATGCTAACACACACACATAGGTGTGGGGTCTCTGGTGTTTAAGGATATATTCTTGGGCTGAGGTTCTCATTACTAGAGCTTGATTAATCGGTACCATGAGTTTTTCTGTGACATTGTTGTTGTATTTTTATATATATTTTTGTGTGATGTGGTTGTGTAATTCTTAGTTCACAATGTTTGGTTTGTTTTGTCGATGTTCCTTTTTCGTGTTTTGTTTTTCCCCCTCTCTCTGCCGTCCTGTGGGTATGGAGGCAGACTTCAATGTTTTCCTGTGTTTTCTTTGTTCCCCTTCCTCTCTTGTATTTTCAACTCACCCTCTCTCATGACATTTTGTTTCCTACCTCTCTTCTTCATCTTCCTTCTTTCTTCCCCTTAATTTTCCGTCTCCATGTCCATAACATCAGGAAATAAAAACCCCAACAATTCATAATAAAGATTTTTCACACATAAATCAAGTGGAGGACTATAGCAAAAGCTGTACTGCTCCGCTTGTGAAAGTAAATCTGTGGGGCTTCTACTTGGTACTCAGACACCAATTCTGAGCTCCCAACGGCCAAACAGGACACGTAAAAAAAAAAAAAAGTAATGTTTAGATGCTCTCCGTCCAATTTGACTGAGATTTAGCCATTTTCCACAGAACCTACGTCTCTGGAGCCAAATGTGGCCCTTTAGATCCTCCATGAAGCTCTTAATGACTTTGGACTAAAATGCTAACGAACTAAGCTATGTAAAGGTATTTAAAAAATTTTGGTTTAGCAGTTTATGCTAGGTGTTTTCCTAGATTATGTGCTTAACCATTTCACATAGAATAACGCTAACAGTGAACCTGCCACATTTTCGTTTCTTTCCATTTTCTGTATTTTTATTATTATTACCGTTGAGTGCTACTAGGGGGCGCTATAGCCTAAGAGTGAGCTTTATATGCAGAGTAGAGGTTAATTTCCTCAGAAGAACCGATCTCGAGAGAGAGAAAGGTGCATGACTAAAGCGTGGTCACTAAGCTAAGTCTAAGAAAAATAAGATTAACAAGAAGAAGAAGAAGACTAAAACTAATTCCTCTCTCGGTACTCAGCCAACAAGGTTTTGTTTTGTATGTTGTCTTTGTCAAAATAGTTTTATCTGTCATATTTCTTTCTTTAAGCTAATTGTCTGTTCTGTGTTTTTAGTTTTCACGGTGTGTTTATGAACCTGACCAAGCTGGATTCAACAAATCCATCAGTTGAGAAAGCCACTTGTGTCTGTTGGTACCTGGAGGAATTACAAACAGCATATTTTATTTTATAAAGTCATTATTTTGTCAGTAGGTTGCGTGCTTTTGTGATGACATTTTCTATAAAAATTAAATATCCTGGTGAAGAAAAGTTATTCTTGTTCTTAAATGTAAAAATGTAAACAATTTCCTACTATTGGCGTTAAAAAAGGTGATTTTTGCTTCAGAGTTGGTTTGTTTAGCTGGACTGAACCGAAGCCTTAATCGCTCCAACTACTATGAAGGTTGCTGACCCCCCAATGGAAGAATGGCCAAAAGAAATTCAGTCTGTAGACGTGTCACGGTTCCTGGTTGGTTTTGGTTGTCCTTAGCAACAAATTATATACTTGAAGTCCATTTAATCAAGTATATTTCTTACTAAATTGGGAAAAAAAAACTTGTTTATTGAAATATACTTTAAGTATACTTCAATGTGCTACAATGTACCTACCTAGTGCATAGCAGTGTAGTCCGTAAAATGTACTTGTAGTACACATTTTTGTTTATTGAAGTATACCTAAAGTATACCTAAGTATATGTCAAAAAACTTAAAAATGTTCCAATTTGGTACGAAGAAGTATACTTGATCAAATGAACTTCAAGTATGCTAGTTTTTTTGTTAAGTGTATGTTTATGTCTGGACTCTAGGTTCTTTAGTGTTTCTGTTTTGCTTATTTAGTTGTTGCTTTGTTCCTTAGATTTAGTCTTTTTTTGTCTCTCTAATTAGTTTATTTGTTCATCTGTTGTTTTCCCCCTGTGCTTATGTCTGTTTCTCCTTCGGTTTATATTCTTCTTTCTACTGTGGTTCTGGTTCCTTGGTTCTCTGTTATGTTTTACTGTTTCACTCTCCTCAGCCTGCCAGTCCCATTCCCCATTCAGTCATTTCCTCTGCCTGCTCTCTTCTTCAGCTGCATCTGTTTTCCCCTGACTACTCTCTCTGGTTCCTTTGCCATGCACATCTTTCCTTGGTGTTTTTAAAGAGCAACTCGCCCCCCAAATCAACTAATTTTTTGCTGATAAATTGTTTAAATGAATGTCTAATAGTGCTGTCTACATGTCTGGTCAGTATTCTGGCATTTTAATGCATCGTATTTAAAATGTAAATGTTCTGACTAAAACAGTCAGTGTGGCGCCCTCTTCAGGTTAAAAGTCTGCACAACATTCGAATTTGAATTAGCCGTCGCTATTGGCTAAGCGGTAATATGTGACGTTAGCTGGTAGTCTCGGCCACGTCTTTGTAGCGACTTGGAGTTGGAATAGTAAGTGTTTATGCCCAGCCCTCTCCCCCCAAGGCGTTCCTCCGTTCACTAGGCAACGCCTCCTTTTGGTGCATTTTTGAAACAGGAAATGTGGGTGGAGTAGGAGTCCTGGTCAGTTTCCTTATTACTCGTTGGTTTTTCCCCTCATGTTTCACCTTGCCTCCTGTGTCCTGACTCCTTGTGAAATTCATGAAGTTTTTTTGTAAGATTTTTAAACCTGCTATGGCAAATCTGCAAAACAAGCTAGCTTAAAACATTTTTTTATGCCTCTTAACAACGTTCCAACATAGTATAGCTTTAAAGCAACACCAAAGAGTTTTTGTTAACTAAAAATTATGTTTCCGAACTCGTGTCAGTGGTTCATCAACTCATAACCGGGTGAAACAGCACTTCCACATTGGCTTTGCGGCCCTCTATCGGCCATAACAGCACTATGAAAGTTTGGCTCGTTGGGTAGCGGTTTTGTAATTCAAATGAGACTACAAATACGACTTGCTTTACGGCAGGCTTCACAAAAGCCGGTAGGTGCAGCATCCTGCAAGGCTCTCTGGGTGGAGCATCCTGCAAGGCTCTCTGGGTGGAGCATCCTGCAAGGCTCTCTGGGTGCAGCATCCTACAAGGCTCTCTGGGTGGAGCGTCCTGCAAGGCTCTCTGGGTGGAGCGTCCTGCAAGGCTCTCTGGGTGCAGCATCCTGCAAGGCTCTCTGGGTGGAGCGTCCTGCAAGGCTCTCTGGGTGGAGCGTCCTGCAAGGCTCTCTGGGTGGAGCATCCTGCAAGGCTCTCTGGGTGGAGCATCCTACAAGGCTCTCTGGGTGCAGCATCCTGCAAGGCTCTCTGGGTGGAGCATCCTGCAAGGCTCTCTGGGTGGAGCATCCTACAAGGCTCTCTGGGTGGAGCATCCTGCAAGGCTCTCTGGGTGGAGCGTCCTGCAAGGCTCTCTGGGTGGAGCATCCTGCAAGGCTCTCTGGGTGCAGCATCCTGCAAGGCTCTCTGGGTGGAGCGTCCTGCAAGGCTCTCTGGGTGGAGCATACTCGGCAGCTACATATAAATGGAAGATACCTAGCAGCAGGTAGCTTGAACAATCGTCATCATGACGGAGCCTGCAAAGAAAAAGGAGAATATGTCGGAGGAGGCGAAGAAAAGAGAACGGGAGCATGATAGACAAAGAGCTCGAACTAGAATGAACATTGGACCGACTTTCACTCGTTGGCGAGAGTTGAAGGAGGCTACAGGATACTGATGGTCACTTGGCCTTGTTGCTGCTGGACTTGTAAGTAATAATCTTTTTTCACCCCAACAGTGTGCATAGATCTATGTACGATACATTGTAGATTGTTTTATATCGATTGGCTCATGTTAGCTAAGGCGTTAGCTACTGTACTAAGCACGAAAGTTTGTGTTTATAAGACGTTTTCTACCACTTCAAACAAATAACCTGCATGTGACCTGACGGTAGGCTAAAATATTTAGGACAGCGGTAATGGACAATTCCGCTTCCAACCTGTAGAGGGAACCGAAGAGCAAAAACTATTTAGTGTTGCTTTAAATATTTTGTAAAGTTTCAAAAAAAGCAAAGAAAAGAAATCAGTGGTTCTGTCGGATTTTAATAAAAACCTCAGCCAATAACATGGCTCAGTTCGAAACCAACAATTGGACCATCCGCCTCACCGGATGCAAGTATTCCCAATGTACCATTTTAGGAGCAAAGTCCCGCCTTCTGCAGATTAATTTGGGGTACTGGTCCTAAATGTTATAATCTATAAATGGATCACATTAGGTTTAGGTACTGATCCTCAAATATTAGGATGACAAAATGAGTCAGGTTATTGTTAGGTACTGGTCTTTGAATGTTTTTAGTAATAAATCAATCAGGCTAGTCAATCAGAGGCGAGAAAGGCGGGACCTTGCCCCTAAACGGGTACATTTCCAATATCCGCTAACCAGACAAGCACAGTTCCTCCTTTACCTGCACGGCTCCTCCCCTCATTATGCTTCCACATTTTGCACCAGAACACCACTGGTGTGAGAGGTTCTCCGCTCAATAATGTCAGAGGAGAAACGGAATTAGGAGAAAATCAATGATTTCTGTTAGTTTTTCGTGTTAACGTTGTTAATTTTTCCACTTGCCTGTGATTCCGCCATGTTACTTCAAAAAAACTGCGACTGGTGTTTTGCACTTTTTCTCGTTTACTGTGGCAATGCGCGTTCCCATATTGTGGGGCGTGGCTTAGGGATGATAGTTCTGTGACTGCGTTGAAAAGCTAGCTTGTTCAGTACAGCAGCGCTAAAGAATTCAAAACAACAAAAATGTATTTGCGCTTGGGTCCTTTGCATTTCACAATCATGACAAGACCTTCAAACCTGGTAGAGACCCCCCCCCCCCCCCCCCACACACACACACAAGAAAAGCTGCTCCTTTGACCGCAAAGAATAGCAAAGTATTGATTCATGGGGACTTTTCAGCTTTTTATTCAGCAACAATGAATTATTTCCTTCCTCTTCAGAACTATAACTTTGTGTTGATTTATCACCTGAAATCACCAATAAAATACATTAAAGTCAATGTGGCGATGTATTATGAGGAGGAAGGTCTCTAAATAAACCTGCAGGTAGGGGAGGTCTGTCAGTGTCAGCCCAGCTGGTGTATAGGACCACATTGGGGGGGAGGAGGGGGTTGTTATAACATTACTCTTCCATCAGGCAGGTGTACACCAGGGCTAGCTCTGTCACACACATAAATAACCCCCCCACGTCGCTCTCCTTCAGCAGACAGCGAGGCTCTGAGTCGTGGGTTTCTATGCATGCGTGTCTGCAGGTGTGTGTTGGCTGTTCCAGGCTCAGTGAATAGAGAGGGGCTGTCAGTGGCCACCTGTTGGCCAGCTGTCAGGGTCCCGTTTCAGGTAAACACAACTCCTCTCTCGGTCTATCATTGCATCCCTTCTTCTTTTCACTCATCCGTTTATCCATGCCGAACCCCAAAACCAGAGCTTACGAGTTACGAGAGGAAATGGGCTTTAAAAGCTTTCAATGCTGCATCTCTGAGGCGGAGGAGCTACAGGCTGGAAAATAAGGATCCACACTGGGAAGGTTTACGAGATTTCTATCTTAACTGGTCACCAGTTTAACACTAACAACTGGAAAGTTGGGAGAATAAAGGGAACCCTGTAATCTACGAGTGACAATCTGTGAAACGACTCCTTCATGTTTCGTTCTTTTCTCTCCATTTTTTCCCAAAACAACAGATTTAGATCAAGCACTGATTTAACTGTTATAATCATCAAACAGCTTTTAGTGAGCAACAGATGATTGTTAAACAGATAAACAGATCAAAGTAGCTTTTCTCCCACATTGACATGTTTCATTTCTTCAAACAAATGTTAATATCAGACTAAAATCAAATGAGTAAATCATTTTTTATAATGAGAATGAAATACCCAGACTAGGGCTGGGCGATATGGCTTAAAAATAAAATCTACAATTTGTGTGATGCCAAATCCCGTTTTTAATAGTTTTTTTTCCCCCTTTCTATTCCTGAAAAGAAATTTAAAATGACAGGAAATATTTTTAAAACTTGCTTTTATTCTAAGCATCCTTTCTGGGAGTTCACCTGAATTCAAAGTCCAAATAAATGCACGCTGTAAAACATGAAGGTAGAACTTCACATCACTTTGAACTACTGAAACCTTTGGAGTGCATTGGTGACATTTTTTTCAGATTTTTCAATTTATCCAAAAATTTAATCTTCATAAACAGAAAATTCGATAAATCGATTTTTATCGCCCAGCCCTAACCTAGACCAAAGCTCTGTGAGCATATAACCGCCACCCTGGTTAAATCATGAATTAACTCTGATTAACCACCAGCAGGATTACTGTCACACGGGTAAAATCAAGGAATCACTTTAAAAACGACATGAAGTAGCCCCTAAAAAAAAAATCACAAATGGCCTATAAAGCCATCTCTAAAGCTCTGGGTCTCCAGAGAACCTCAGTGAGAACCATGATCCACATGGAGAAGACCTGGAACAGTGCAGAACCTTTCCAGGAGAGGTCGACCCACCAGACTTACTCCAGGAGCTCCTCAACGACTCATCCAGGAGGTCCAGAAGAACCCAGAAAAACATCTAGAGCTCTGCAGGCCTCCCTGCTTCGGTTAAGGTCAGAGGTCATGATGCGACAAGAGAGAGAGAAAATGGCCTCCATGGGAGAGTTTCAGGACCAGAACCACTGCTGACCCAAAAGGAACAAAAAGACCCGTTTTACATTTACCAGAAAACATCCTGAAGATCCTGAAGACTTCTGGGAAAACATTCTGTGAAATGACAGAACTAACAGAGCATCAAAACCAGAACATCAGCACTACAGTAAAGCATGGTGGTGGCAGTATGATGCTCTGGGGTTGCTTGTCTTACTGCTTGAGGATCAGTACGACTAAAATATCACCAGAAGAAATTCTGACTTAAAAGGTCATTGGTCCCCAAATCCAATATGGCTGCCACATGTGGCAAAATCTGCAGAGATAATTTCATCATAAAAGTCATAAAAACCTCATCAGTTGTGCAGTTTTATTTCTACATGTTCTACTCTGAAAACATAATGCAGAGAAAGCCATTATAATGCTAATAGCAGTTAGCCTCATCTCTAAGCACAACTAGCTGCTGTGGTTAAAGAGGATGTGACATCATTCCCAGATTCCCCGGATCACAAGAACCAGGAAGAACAGCTGGTGGCTTAGCTTAGCTTCCCAAACGATGCTAACACGTAGCTACACAACCCTGATTCACATGGGCGGATTACATGAAGTCTGTGATATCGTCTCCTGTCCTCGCTGTGCAGGATGTTTCCTTCTGACCTCATGAAATGTCAGGCGGTTTAACATTCACCTGATTCACCTTGTCACATGTGTCCACTATCCTCTCATAGCGCTCGGATTTCTGTCTTTATAAACAGAGAAAAGAAATGTGATGTTAATCCCAAACATTCAATAAACGTTCTTGCAGCAAGTGTGTTGAAATGTGTGATTATTTGATGCTAAATAAAAGGTCGCTGCTGCTGGTGAATCTGGCCTCTGCTCGATCATTTAGCTGTGTTTGTATCTAAATGGAGCTCTGCATGCAGATTAACAGCATCAGGGTTTCAGCTGCTCTTCCTCTCAGGTTCTTACTTTACCATCCAGACAAGCCTTAAAGTTGGTCAGAGCAATGTTTGTTATGTTTGCATGAAAATAGAAATGTGCATTTACAACAAGCAGCAGACAGGTTACACCTCTACCAGCTTCAACAGTTTATTGGCGCCATCTAGAGGTAATGAAGGGAACTGATCTTTTATTTGAGGTTCTGTACAGACCAACATGCTTCCAGTAAAACCTGGATTCTGCTCACTGTGTTGATCTATGAGTGAGATTCCTTACGGTCCGTATAGTCCTACAGTGAAGATGAGTAAATATCCAAACATGAAGATATTATTCAAAAGTGTCTTTTTTAACCGTGGAGACGTGTGAATATTAGATCTGCAGAGGCATTAAAAAGAGTTGGGAGTCGCTCACCTAAAACCTCATGATGTTGTTTTCAGATCTCACCTGTTGGTGAGCCCCAGTTCAGTGTTAAAGTAGCAAAAACGCTACAATCTTTAATAAAACCTTACGACGGAGAAAGAAAAAAAATCACAATTTCAACAGATTTTCACAATTATTCAACTTTAAGTGCTTCATTCACAGGATGAATATTTACCACAGGATAGATATAAAAACATATTCCATTCATGAATAAAGTGTATAAAAGTCTGTGAGAAACAAACTAAAGACTGCAGTAAAAACATATTTTACACGGTTGATTGATGATTTGAAGGATTTCCACACAGAATGAGGGAAGTTTAAGGCATCCCGTCTAGAAGTGGGTTTAGTTCTGAGGAGATCCAGCCTGCCTCCTATACTCCACTGCATCTTGGACCGCTTGTAATGTTCCTTCTGGCCACTAAGAGGCGATATGAAGTCAGGTTTTTCCTCCAGTGTTATTTTGAATCCTGGTGTCCAGGTGTGAATCCGTGTTCTCCTGATCCAGAAATCATGCATCTATTCCAGAAGGTTCTTGGTCTCCTCCATCGTTCCACCACCATCACGAACGGAAGGACCGGTTCTGATGCTCAGAGGAGGTGTGCGTTTAGGTCGTACCTCTCACAGAACTTGTCTGTGACCGGGACGCAGGTCAGATACTCGCACCAGTCGCACTTCACCGGGTAGACGTAGAAGAGAACGGCCAGGGTGGAGAGCAGGCCCAGGAAGACCAGCAGGAACCCACAGATCTGGACTCTCTTCCGGTACATGTCAGAGCGCCCAAAGCTGGGTGGTTAGTAAACAGAAAAGGAAAGATCATTTACACAGATATAATTTCCCTCTGGATGATTCTTAGACGTTGGTTTAGTTCACTTACCTGATGTACGGCAGGAAGGCGAAGGACAGGAAGAACCCCGACACAAAGCCGCAGACGTGGGCGAAGTTGTCGATCCAAGGAAGCAGACCGAAGGAGAAGAAGAAGACAGAGATGGCGGTGAGTTTAGCGAAGGCCCGCCACGGGCGCTCCAGGATCTGCCAGCTCTGAAAGAGCTCCACGAAGAGACAGGCCAGGATACCGAACTGGCTGCCTGCAGGACCCACCTGGAGGAGGAGGAGAGAGGAGGAGGAGGAGGAGAGAGGAGGAGGAGAGAGTGAGGAGGAGGAGGAGGAGGAGAGAGGAGGAGGAGAGAGTGAGGAGGAGGAGGAGGAGGAGAGAGTGAGGAGGAGGAGGAGGAGGAAGAGGAGAGAGGAGGAAGAGGAGGAGGAGGAAGAGAGAGGAGGAGGAGAGAGTGAGGAGGAGGAGAAGGAGGAGAGAGTGAGGAGGAGGAGGAGGAGAGAGGAGGAGGAGAGAGTGAGGAGGAGGAGAAGGAGGAGAGAGTGAGGAGGAGGAGGAGAGAGGAGGAGGAGGAGGAGGAGGAAGAGGAGGAGGAGGAAGAGAGAGGAGGAGGAGAGAGTGAGGAGGAGGAGGAGGAGGAGGAGGAGAGAGGAGGAGGAGGAGGAGGAGGAGGAGGAGAGAGGAGAGAGGAGGAGGAGAGAGGAGGAGGAGGAGGAGAGAGGAGAGAGGAGGAGGAGGAGGAGGAGGAAGAGGAGAGAGGAGGAGGAGGAGGAGGAGGAGGAGGAGAGAGGAGGAGGAGGAGGAAGAGGAGAGAGGAGGAGGAGGAGGAGGAGGAAGAG
>OY747721.1:1447500-1497500 GCA_963556495.2 Valencia hispanica | reverse complement strand
ATCACGTTTTTTATCAGCTGAGGAAGATTAAATATTTGCTTTTAAAACAGTAATTCATGCTTTTCTTACATCACGCCTTGATCACTATAATTCATTCATGACACCTTGGTGTCTCCCAGTCCCACGTCTCTCGTCTCCAACCGCTGCAGACAGCAGCTGCACCGAGGGGCAAACTCTGCCGGCCAAATGTGAAGCCAACTCGGAAGTGACAAACACTATAGTTTTATATATATATATAAATCACATGACAAACACAGTGGAAACGCATCATCATTACTCATCATTTAAAGTGAGGTGCAGCATATGTGTGATTCAGGGCGTAAGGCAAAGCGGACCAGAATATAATTCTTTTTTGTTCTGTCCCATGGGCGGACGGGAAGGGGAGGAGACTCGAGTCCTGTCTACACGGAGACAAAAACAGATGTAGCAGCAAAGATACACGTTTCATCCACAAGGAGGCGGCGTTTCAGGACACAGGGTTTAAATCTTTACATTTTCTCTTTCATTCCCCCTCGTGGTCCGTGAGGTCAGCGGATCAGCTGATGGAGAACAAATGGTAAACTTAGAGACGACAAAGCTCCACGCTTCGGAAGGCCGCCCTCCTCACTGTCCACCTTGTTTAAATCTCTTTTAAAAACCCACTTTTTCTGTTTGGTGTTCAACTCAGCATGAGAGTTTTTAATGAGTTTCTCATGGTTTCATGGTCTTTTGATGTCCTATGATTTTATGCTTTTTAGGAGCATTTGTAGCTGTCGTTTTAAGCACTGCACTTGTATTGCAGTGAATTTTATGTTTTTACCTAGTGTAAAGCACTTTGCTTAGGTTTTGCTTTTGTAAAGTGGTAAATAAATAAAGTAGGCTTGGCGTGGCACACGAGCACAAATCTAAGCGCAGGATTTGAACCGTGATGTTCAGAGACATTCTCCATCCATCCATCCATCCATCCATCCATCCATCCTGACTGACTGAGCTGAAGATGTTTTCCAGAGACGAATGAGTATAAACTGTATTCTCCTCATGTTTAAAGCAGGTAGAGAGGAAATGTTGACTAGACCATATTCTTGGAGTTGTTCTGTGGAATAAAATCCCAGCAAAACCAGGTTTTTGTGGTCGTAACGTGACCAAAACATAGAAGCTAGAGAGAAGTGAATGTTAGTAGGGCACTGCAGGTTGTTGTACCTCTGCTCTGTAGGGAAGGAAGATGGCAGAGGCCAGGTTGCCTGTGATGCCGCTCAACATGTAGATGATGGAGATCCTGAGCCAGCCCGCCAGCTTCTCCAGGTCCCTCAGCACGGTCATCTGGAACAACACGGACACCAGGCAGTGTAGGACGCTGCAGACACACAGGACACAAGGAACAGTTACAGCTCTGCTTCCTCTTCACAACATCTTGTGTCGCTGCAGGAGAGAGAAGTTCACTGACCCGGCATGAAGGAAGAGAGACAGCCAGAGGCGGGAGAACTGATCCGGGATCTCTGGGTTGAGGAAAGGGAGCAGGCCACACACATCGTCCATACAGGCCACCTGGAAGACAGAGTCCCAGCCATGAGAAGGAGCACAGAGTATCACACCCATACCATATTTATTTGTAGAGCACATTTTACAAGGACTAAACCATCCAAGGTGCTGAATATGAAGTACAAGATGCAGCAACATCAAAACATAATCAAACAATCAAACCAATCAAAGAGGAAATATAAAAGGTTAAGATGTGTTAAAAGCTAGCGAGTAGAAGTGTGTCTGTAGCCGGGATTTAAAAACTGCAGCAGAAGAGGGCGAGCCTGATATCCAGGGGGACTTGGTTCCACAACTTGGCTGCACAAACAGAAAATGCCCGTTCCCCCCCGCGCTCTCACACGACCCCTAGGGATACACAAACGACGTTGGTGGGACGAGTGGAGGGAACGAGCCGGGGCGTACCAACGGAGCAATTGGGAAAGGGAAGGAAGTGCCTTCAACGTGAACAGTAGGATTTTAAACTTGATCCGATACCGAACTGGAAGCCAAAACTGGTGAAATATGCTCACGACGTCCCGTTCCAGTAATGAAACGGGCGGCGGCAGCATTCTGAGTCACCTGGAGGCGGGCTAAAGAAGATGAAGCAACACCATAAAGTACAGAATTAGCATAATCCAATCGTTTCAAGGGCTCGCTCACTCAAAACAGACTTTAATTGACACAAACCACGAAGTTGATCAAAACAAGATTTCACGACCTGCTTTATATGTTTATCCAGACGCAATTTAGGATCCATTGTCACCCCAAGATTGGCAATTGATTCTTGGCTTCAACAAGGCAGACAGGTCAGAAGATAAAGTCGGCTTTTGAGCAGCGGAGCTGTTAGGGGCAAACAGAGCCAGCTCCGTCTTGGACTCATTCAGATGGAGAAAATTATCTAGATCCTGCAGCATCCAGAGGCCTCAGCGATGGAGTCGGTCAGTTTGCGGTCTTTCTAAGACCTGCAGAGCAAAGCTGCGGGTTGCGAGTTCAAGCCTCACCAGCAGCTCCTCCTTTTAAAACCAAGGAGCTACAGATTAAAAGGGAACCAGGTGGAATATGACTCTATCCTACCTGGGAGCAGAGTGTAGCTTCCTCATGAAAGTATCCCTGCATGAAGTCACAGTACTCCCTGGAGGTGATCTCACATCTGCAACACAGAGTTCATGTTTCACCCAACAGACAAAACGCCCGAATGAGGAAATGTCTTCAGCTCTTGGGAGAACTGCAGCGACCATCTTTGTTCGTGCTAAAAACAAGAAGGACCAGGTTAAGGAAACATGTTCTGGTTTCAGTTCCAGAACGTTCCACGCTCCTCTGGTTCTTACCGTCCTTTAGTCCCGATGCAGCAGGGCCGGCCGGTGATGCTGCAGTCTATGTGGGGGAGGTTGGTGTGGTTTCCAGAGTTGTACTTTGTGCAGATCTAGACAGAAGATCAGAACCAGGCTTAATGCTTCTGTCATGATCCACTAGTGTTTGCTCTTCCTTCATGTTTAGTTTAGCTCCCTCTGTGTTTACTGTGTGAGTTAGTCTCCTCCCCTCTTACAGTACATAAGCTCCCTGGTATTCCCTGTTAGTCTGTCTGTGTGAGTTTAGGATCATTCCAGGTTCATGTCTGTGTTTCGGTTCGGCTCACAACTTACAAAACATGACAGTTTGTAGATCTTGACCAAAAGTGACGACTGCTGATGAGAAGATTATGTGAAGGAAATCATCTTTTTATTATAATTATTTGTTGTTTTTTTTCTGAATCCGTTTTGATCATCCTTTGACATAGAATACCCTGCAGACCTTTTAGTTAATAGTAACTAAAATATTCTCTCTCTCTCTGTGTATATATACACACACACACACGTACATATATATACATACATAGATACATATACATACATACATATATACATACATATATATATTTATCATATAACAATAATACTGATTAGGGATGCACCGATATATGAAAATTTGGGCCGATATCTCAAATCAATTTTACCACTGTTACCGCTGACATCGCTTCTATGCTTCCCCCCCGCCCCCCCCCCAACAAACAAACAAACAAACAAACAGCATCAAGTTGTTAATTTCACCCCTGTTTTAATGATACCGATACCAATACAGATATGTTAAAAATGACTAACGGCTGGTACCGAGAGGAATGCCGATATATTGTGCAAACTTGGCTTAATAATAATAATAATAATAATAATAGTAATAATAATAATAATAATAATAATAATAAATCATGTAGTGCTGGAAGTGTTGGTATTTGGGACTTACTGGCCACCGTATGATGTCATCTGACCACTCATGAGGTGACACTGAGGCCGGTTCTTGACAAATTCTGCACATTCAACAGAAACAGGAAAACTACAGTAATTTCTGCTCTCTCACAGTCAACAATATGGTAAAAAAAAAATTAGCCTTATTTTTGAGACATAATACAGATCTAAAACACACCAACACAGAGTCTAAAGTCATAGCAAAAAGAAAGTACACCCTTTAGATACTGGGATAAAATAAAACATCTGGTTTTTTAGAGGCCTTTTGAACCCTGGATGATCTTAAATGACCAACAGCTGTGACATCATCACCTAATAAACAAATATGAGGTGAAAAAA
This sequence comes from Valencia hispanica, assembly GCA_963556495.2. Lineage (NCBI taxonomy): Eukaryota > Metazoa > Chordata > Actinopteri > Cyprinodontiformes > Valenciidae > Valencia > Valencia hispanica. Next base: position 1,493,385 of record OY747721.1, on the reverse strand, counting down.
AGAAAGAAAAGCTGCTGTTTTCTATAAATCTCTGGTCTGACACCCGGAGAGGCACTAAAGGTTATTAACCTGATACAAGAAATAGTTACAATCTTTGAATACACCTAGTAAAATAAACTGAAGGACTATTAGTTTTTATGTTTCTATCAAAATGTGATATTTCAGGAATTCTATTGAATAATTCAGTATTAAGAAGTAATGTGTTTTTATTTTTCCTTTCCTGTAATATCACTGGAAATGGAAACTCTACTTCTCAGAATGGGCAGCTAGCTGTTAACATGGACTGACACTGGCCAATGTGTAATACACAGATCCTCCACCAGAGGGCATAAAACAAGTATAGAATTTGATACAGGGAGTTTTTGAAGTGCCAAATTCTTTTTTCAATAGACGCATATCAAAATCGATACGTTTGGCAATATGAAATGTTTTCCACTCGTGAATAACTGCTTTCTGTTGAACGACGGACTTCAGATTATTTGAAAATGGGGTTGTAACTCCTCCCAGATTGATGGAGACTGATGATTCCTTCTCTAAGGTCATTGCTGATGCTCTTTCCTCCGGGCCATTGTGTGAACACAAACATGGACGCCTCACAGCAACAAAACTACCAAAACCAAACCTTTGAACCCTAAATGAATTTAGAGAGGGTGTACTTAGTTTTTTCTCCATGACTGCTACCATCCAGCGGCTGCAGGTTACCTGGGGTCCTGATGGCAGACTGAACCATGCTGGCGTAGTTTACCATGTAAATCTGGAGCACTGGGATGTTGAGGCCACTTCACCCATACTGCCAAGGTACTCTGCAGACAAAGATCTTTTAAGATCCTCTACCAAGCAGCTTTTTATCTGATGATGAATCCTCAGAAATAAAAGACATCCTGGTGCCTTTAATGATCTGAAGCTGGTTCCACTGACCGAACACTCCTCCTGTAATGTCTGCAGGCAACCAGAGCGATCGTTTCGAACACAGCAGCCAGATTCTCTTTCTCTTGTTTTCGTCTCCTCAATCAGTTTCTGGATCTCTTCATCCTGACGCATGCAAGGGGAAAACTTTGCACCTAGGTGGATCAGCGCCTCCTGCAGGACAGCGGCAGAAACGACATAGATGAAAAGAAAAGAAAAAGTACAAATCAACTTAAGATGATGTACTCTGCAAGAAGAACTTAATAAAACATTCCCATGCACTGTTTGTCTGCTTTCGGATACTTTAGTGATTTTAAAGAATTTTTTATTTATTTAAAAGAATCAAAATCAACAGTTAAAGTTGTTACAAGCTTTGAACAAAGAATTGCTAATTTCAAAGAGAACAACAAAGCGTAGCGACTGAAAAGCTCTGTAGCCTTTAAGAACAAATATGGGAGGAGACATAAAAACTGATCTGTGAAGGTTGTCCGACAACAAAATAAAGACTTTCTGATTAGCTGGCCACTCGGTTATAAAAATGTATTCATGAGTTTTATCTTATTTCTATAAAACAAATGAGCATTTCTCTTTTCTGGCCCACCACACACCTTGTGGCCTGATGGTGCGTTTCTTTTGTAGTCGTCGGAAAAATCAACTGGAGCGGCTCCCGAAGAAGTTGGACTTCCCACTTGGAAGGTCTGAGATCTTTCTTGTTCTGACTTCCGCTTTTCAGTATCTGTTAGTGCTACACGTCTAATTAGTGTCAGCACAGACTCGTTGTTTTTCCTCAGTGTCGGAGCTAAATGAACGACAGCATTTGACTGCAGCTGCTTAAAAACCTTCCATCCATCATATGTGTAGCATGAGCTTAAAGTGACATTTTAGTTACAAAGATGGTCTTGGAGAACCACCTTACATTAGAGCTAGAGACATGACAGCAGCGATGATTTCCACATACACTGCAGAGGTCGTTCATATAAAATATGCTGCTGGTACAGTTGTTGGGAGAGATGGGGGAGTGGTGTGCTTTGAAATTACAACATCTACCTGAATAATCCTAGAGGTTTTGTTTAATAACTTTTTTTGCAGCAGCAACATTTGTGACTGTAGTAAATCTCCACACAGCGCTTTTAAATCCCTGAGGTGGGTGTCGGTCTCTAAATTCTCCAAGCTAGTGGATCTCAAGCATTTTCTCCTGACTTTATTTTTCTTAATCAACATAAATCTGCAGATTCTCAGCTCACAGTTTAGCAGTTCAATGCTTTCCTCTCGAGTGGTCAGGATGTTCTGCACTGAAGCCCGAGTTCTGGGTCACCGCGACTTTTGGTACCAAGCCCCGATGTCCTCATCCTGTTTCAGGATTATTTTTCAAACATCTCGACTTTATACATCATAATGAATTCTATAATTTTATTTGTGTTTAGTTTAAATAAGTTCCTTTGGATATTTCACATTATTTTCCAAACTTTTAGGCAACATCAGCAACTGCAGCTTTTATCAGTTCACACATTTGTTCAACAACTTTAACTTTTGACTCTGAATGCTTTACTTTTAGCTTTTTTTTATCTTCTCGCCTGTTTATCCAACTTCCACAGATGCATAGTTATGTAATTTCTGTCGTGAATTGAAAGTTCTGAACACTTACCGAGTTCGGACCCACCCAGAAGTTCTGCTGTTGCACAAACCTAACATTTTCATAAACTCCCTTATTTCTCAGCACCTCAAAGAAAAAAAAAGTCAAATATTTAGAAAAAAATAACACTATGTAATTACACAGACTGTGCACCACTTACTGAGTCCACAGTCTCATGTTGTGTGAAGCCTATGGGAGCAATCCCATAAATAGAGACGGCCAGGATGGTGATAAGCAGGTGGACAAATGTGATCCAGTAGGTAAAAAAAGGCCTGGAGAGGATGACACCATGAGTCACCGAGTGATACATGAGTCAGCATTTAAGAAGGAAAAAGCAAAGCAGAGGTCCTGCCTGTGAGCGTCCATGTCTTCAATCTGCCTCTGGACGAAGCTGTCAAGGCGCTTGCGGTAAGTCCGGTTGGTGAGCCGCCCCACCATCCCCAGCCCGTACGGCCTCTTCTCCAGGGCAAACAGCTTCTTCACAGGAACGCCGATCCTCTGTCCTCGCTGCCCGTGGCTGCTTGGACTCACCACCTCCTGCTTCAGCCGCGCTTTAGGCTGCACCAGAGAGCCGTCCTTCACCTTCCTCCACCCTCTCTCTAAAGGCCTGGGTTGAGGGACAGACGAGGGAAGGAATCATGGGAAAACTTTTATTAATACACCAAAAAAACGCCTGAAGTAATTATTCAGATTTAGAAACAACGGCCCACAGCATGAGATGAGTCCTCTCCAGTTTTTTCTTATCCAGAGCGCTTCCCGTGAGCGCGCTCTCATCCAGCTGCTGGAGGTCGGCCTCTGAGGGCGTCTCAAACACATCGTCGGCGTAACTCGACAGCTCCTCCTGGAAACCATCCAGAGAGAAGGTGCGAGTTTAAAACTAGAAACCCTCCAGAGAGAAGGTGCGAGTTTAAAACTGGAAACCATCCAGAGAGAAGGTGCGAGTTTAAAACTAGAAACCCTCCAGAGAGAAGGTGCGAGTTTAAAACTGGAAACCCTCCAGAGAGAAGGTGCGAGTTTAAAACTGGAAACCCTCCAGAGAGAAGGTGCGAGTTTAAAACTGGAAACCATCCAGAGAGAAGGTGCGAGTTTAAAACTGGAAATCTCCCGTTTAAGCATTTAACTGTTATTGCGACCTATCTGTGTTGTTTGTGGGCTTGTGCTTTTTGTGGTTGTCTGTTGTATGTTGACAACGAACTATGGGCTTCTTGCAATTAAATTCCAATGTGTTTTTTGTTTTTTTTAAACTGCAAATGGCAAATAAACTAAACTGAAATTATAATAATAGTTGTTATTTATCTATATGTTTTGGAATCCAGCTCTAATTTGATCTCATTTCATACAAATGAAAGTTTTACAGTTATGACTTTCTGAAAACTCTGATTCTCTGTTAACCATAAGCGGTTTTGTTGCAGGTTTTGTGGAAGTCTGTCTGCTGCTCACTCTGGTGAAGAAGGAAGTATCGAGCTCATCCGGAAAATCCCCCGTGTCCTCGTCCAAAAAACTGGGAGGCATGAAGCTCCGTCTGCGACGCCTTCCAGCGGCGCTCTCACCCAACGTACGACCCTAAAGATGACAAACATAAAGCCTCTTCATGTCATCTGCTTGGATGAATTACAAAACCTCCAGAGTTGGATCAAATATTAGAAAACCCGAGTACAAAAATGAGCCAAAAAAATAATCACCAGGATTAGCAGCAAATTTGGCAGAAAAATAAGATTAAAAATGTTTTACTTATTATCAAAAAGTTGCCGGAACAAATGTTGAACAATATGACAAATTGAAAAAATAAAGTCCTTTAACATAGCTAGGAAAGCATGGTGGTGGTGGTGTCATTGTTTTGGTCTGTTTACAGTTTCTGGTGGAAGAAAGCCTCAATGTTTTAATCAATTTCAAATTCTGTTCAATTTAATTTAAAAATTGTTTCAGTTCTGAAAAGAACAATGACTAGATAATTTATTCTTAATAAAATAAAAAAGTGAAGCAAATCAGGGATTATTCTGTAAACCAGAAAACAATCAAATGCAGCAATGTGCACTTAGAAAACCTTTTTGTCCTCCGAGCTTCTCAGGATTAAATATATGAAAACACAGAAGTGTCTCCTCCTCCTCTTCATCGATAGGCGCTTCACTAACAACCTGATTTTTTAGGTGCTCAATGCAACATCTCCTTCCACCATTACGTGCTCCTCCCCACATCATGTTGGATCCTGTTGGTCTGACTGTAAACATGCATGTCCTCCACATAAAATTATCAATAATCAGTAAATACACAGTAGCTCAAAATTTTTTCCAAAAGCATTTGAAATCCACAAAAACTCCCAGAAGATTCTGTTCTATGTGTAAATATGTGATTTTATAGAAATCTTTTATTTCTCCAGTTAAAAAGTGTCTGATCAAGGTTAAAAGCACGACACACACACAGATCAAGCAAAACACACAACCGTATCTAAAACAGGCAAACAAACTAGATATGAAGTATCAGAGAGCTGGAAGCCGACTGATGAGCAAAAGCAGAGCAGCAGCATCAACATCAGTCACACTGAGGAAAAGAAAAACATCAGCTGAAGAGGAGGGAAAAAATAAAAACAACCTAAAATTCTCCAGAGGAACCAGTTTTCATCATTTCAAATGCTTTTATTAATATTCCATGAATATTCCACGGTTCAGCATAATTAAAAGTCCTTTTTTCCTGGTTCACTTGAGACTTTCGGAACAGAAATTTGAAGAAAACCTTGATTAGGTCGGCCATAGTGGGCGGGGCATCTACACACATAATCAAACGGGTAAGAAGTATAGAGAAGACGGAGATGAAGACGTATCCGACCTCCTCAGGTACGGGTCAGGTTCATTCACTGATTCAAGGACCCATTAAAGGCTAAAATGTCCCAGACATCAGGTGTTTCCTCACCTGGACAGAAAAAAAGATTTATTCCTGGAAAAACAAAACTGAAGTCTCAGTTTAGAGGCAAGTCTTTCAAAATGAACAATAACCATTCCTCAGCACTTTCAACGTGTTTCAGAGTCAAAGTCAGCTTTATTATCAATTCTGCTCTTCTGGTTCCATCGCATGAAGCAGTTTTGAGAACATCCTGAACTTATTCTGTCCTGCATTTACCTCTAAGCTAAGTTAGCATTGGGCTAAACTGGACTGAACGGCAGCGATTCAAGGGTGTGAACGACATTTCATTTTCTGCTTGTGCATCTTTAGCATTAAAGCCTTCAGCTCTTCAGTGCCTCCAGTGGGGGGGAGGTGTTAGGGAATATTTAGGATGTAATTAGGATTTAGTTATTTATTCCCTGTCTCAGTAAGTGTATCTGTGACAGTAAGTCATGTAGAGAAAACAAAGGCCTTCTGTGTGTAACATTCTGATAAGTAATATATCAGACGTCAGCAGACAGCAGATATCAACGGTACGTTGTCAGACGGACGCCAGGTTTGCTATCGAGCTATCGGAGGCGGCAGGCTCCAGGCTGGCAGGAAGAAGACACTCTGGACATTGAAGCTGAGCTCATGTTGTTAGAAGATAAACATTGGTGGCTAAATATGACTTAAGAGTTTGAAGTAGAAGGATTGGGTCAGGGATACGAGGTCAGAGGTCACTCTGTCCCTCCATGCTTGGCCAAACATGTTATAATAAACTGTAACGGTCTCATCTTTGTTTAAAAAAGAAGCAATTTTTTAGCCATAACAGAGGAGAACAAACTGAAACGTCTATATAGAACTAAAATAATCAGATCATTGTGTATATCATTTCATCTCTGATTCTGGTTCTGGTCCAGCGCATCCAGCCTCGGAGCATGAATGGATTAGCGCTCCGAGTTACTCATATATTCTGACCTCAATCCAGCACATAGCTGAGCATTCACTGTGTATTATCACAGACCATCTGCTAAGAGGAACCCCCCCACATCCAGGGACCTTCACATACAGCGAGCACACAGACAGGGGCATCTGTACTCTACTGTAACACATTTTGATCAAAGTTTAATCCCCAGAACACAGAAACAAGCTCATCTGATGATTTGCATAACATGGGAACACACACACACACTTTAAGAGAGATTAATATATACATATATATATATATATATGTGTGTGTGTGTGTGCATAGGTCAACTTCCAGGAATAAATTACAAATGACTTTAATAGAATTGAAGAGGCGCAGTTATAGCTGAAAACACTTTGATCTCAGTGGAGAGAACATTGAATTCCAGGTAGAGCTTCGCTGACGTATTTATAGATATTTAACTTTTCCACATTCGTCTCATTTATGTTACGTAAACAAATATTTACACGCTGCTTCACTATTCATTCTATTCTTACACTCTTTACACTAGAGCCACATTCACATACCGACAGGTGCGTCGGTAGCAACTCAGGGTTAAGTGCCTTGCCCAGAGGCACACAGGCAGACGGACAGATTGCAAGACGACTACGCCGCTCACTGAGCCACAGTATGCCACAGCTGCACATAAAGGTGTAAATATTTATGCAGAGGGGGAAAAAAAAGGACAGATGCTTCCAAAAATCCCAAACAAACAGAAATCCGAAAAGTGTGGCGTGAATTTGTACAACAGCCCCTTTTACTCTGATACCCCTAAATAAAATCGGAGCTTGACACATGTGACCTAGACTGACAGGAGAGCTTTAGTCAGAGAAGCAGGAGGACAATGGTGGCTCTGGAGGGGCTCCAGAGATCAACAGCTCAGGTGGGAGGAGCTGTCTGTGGGTGACCGTGGCTCAGGAGTTAGGAGCTTGTCCTGTAACCAGCAGGTTGCCGGTGCAAACCCCCGCTCTGTCCATCTCGGTCATTCACCCGCTTCGCCTACTGGTGGTTAGAGCTGGGTGTCGATTCAAATTTCAAGAATCGATTCGATTCCGATTCTCAAGAGTTAGAATCGATTATCACGATCCAATCTGTTCCAATTCAATATTGTTTTGGGTCAGTGCTCTTAAAAAGGTTTTTTTAAGCTCTTGCCTTAATTAGATGACTGTAATTCAATGACACAACACTGGGTGGCGTTACAGCTCACCGGGGGAAACAGTAACAACCCTTTCAGACCCGAGCCTTAAAATGGCCCTCTGGACTTTTCCCTCCTATTTTAGCTGTAAAAACGGCAAACAACGGTAATCAATTAAAGACATTTTTGGACGTACGAATCGATTTTTAGGAATTTTTATACAAATCTATTTTTTCAACACAGCACTACTAGTGGTGGTCAGAGGGGGGCGCCAGTTTTCGACAGCCTCGCTTCTGTCAGAGTGCCCAAGGACAAGCTGTGGGTACGATGTAGCTCACCATCACCAGTATGTGAACGACTGAATGTGGCGTGAAGCGCTTTGTGGTCCTCACGACTACACAAAGCACTATACACACACAGGACGTTTACCACAGGACAACTTTTAGTGGTGGACTCTATAAATCTGACCTGGCAACATGAAACCTGAACACGTCCTTCGCAGTAGTAGCACAAAAGCTGTGGAATCAGTTGCCCCTCAATATTAGACAGGCTTCCTTGATCTCACTTTTTAAAACTCCCCTTAAGACCCACCTTTTTTCACTGGCTTTTAATACTGATTGATGTGGTCACTCATACTGTTGTGTCTTAAGTTACTTATGGATTTTATGTTATTTTGCTTTTATGTGTACTTTGAATGTTTGAGTCCTGTTTGAGCTTCGCCACAAGCCATGGAAGAGACACAGCAAACATGTGAAAGAACAGCTTATTATTACTAAAGAAATTATTTGAAAACCATTGTATAATTTTCCTTCTGCTTCATAATTACGAACTTCATGTTTATCCATCACAGAAATCCTAATAAAGTACATAGACAAATTGTGCAAAGGTCAGAGGGGTGAGAAAATCGTAGCTCTGTAAATCTAAAAAGGTTCAACGCTGGAAAAAAAAGCACCTTCATTAACGCAGCCGCAGCCTTGAAGCTCATGATGGCGACGGACTCCCGCTTCCGTCGCCGCGGCAACCTGTTGAGGGCGGAGCGGGAGCTGGAGAAGGAGCAGAGGGATGCGGCGCCCGGCGTGAGGGGGGTCGGCGGGACGCTGGGCCCGTCCACCTCTTCCACCGCGCGGAAGGCCCGACCTCGAGCCAGGGGGTCTACGACCTGAACACACACACAGAAACCTCTGTAATCTAACAGCCAACATACACCAGTAAACAGCATCCCAACGGAGGTGGATTATTGTGGAAATATTAGTTTCATATTTAGCTGGTTTGTAAAGTTAAATTGTTAAATGGTATTATTTGCTGTTATTTCGACTGTTAACTTTGTTTTCTCTCAGTGTTTTTCTCTCCATAGAAGATATACCTGGTCTGGTATCCTGCTTGGCTGCAATGCCCTGTTGGACGGGGGGCATCGACTGGGATGATCCTCCCAGTAACTGAACATCCACTGTGTCCTGTTATCAACTTTTTACTTTCTGTAACATAGAAAGTTCTCTTATATCAGATCTTCTGTTCCTTCTGTGTTTCTGCTCTGTCTTGTCAAACCCCCAGACGGTCGTGGCAGATGGCCGCTCCTACTGAGCCTGGTTCTGTTGGAGGTTTCTTCCTGTTTAAGGGGAGTTTTTCCTCTCCACCGTCGCTACATGCTTGCTCAGTATGAGGGATTGCTGAAGGATTGCTGTGGTTGGAAAGTCTGCATCAACGGGGCCCAACCTCACGCCAATGACTGACGCAATCTGCTGGGATTCCTTAAATAGGAAACTAACTAAACCTTTATTGGAATGTTTTTATGTTTTATGATATGATATGACATCTGTTGTTAATCGGTGCTATAGAAATAAACTGAATTGAATTGAAATGTAAAGGAAATATTGTTTCCTTGTTCAGGTGTTTCCATACGAGCTGATCTCTAATCAATAATCACACCTCCACAGTATCCAGGCTCCCTGGCTTCTGTTGCTCTCACCCAACACCCATAAACTGATTTCCTCGTGTCATATCAGTAACATCCTTTTTTATTTTACTAACAAATCCTATCACAGTCTTCTTTCTTATGTCATGTCTGAGTTTGGGTCCATCTCAGCTACAACACAGTTTGCTTTAATTCCACTTTGCAAAAGTAATTTTACAGGAAACAAGTTAGTTAGCTGTTTCTATAAGCTGAATAACAATCTATAACTTTCTATATTAGAAAACAGCTCAATGTGAAGCAACAAAAATGATCAATTCAGATTTTTTATTTGTTTTACCTAATTGTAACAATGCGAGAGAATATCCTACTGTTAATATTGTAAATTAATCGTGGAAACTTGCCATTTCTTTCTTGCAGATTTATGACTTTTTGACATCAGAGAATATCCAAGTGTGAAATTAATCTGGAGATTTTTTGAGTCTTTTGGTAGAAATGTACTCCTCCGTGTCCACAGGGTTTATTTCCGCGCCATAGGCTGGGCTCAGGTATCCACAGACAGCTCTGGGTGACTGGGAGATGCAAAGAGAGCAGCTGAAACACCGGGGATTCATTTTTACACCGTTTTAGTAAAATGCTACGTTTATGAAGCACGAGGACAATGTTTTCTACAATTTTGTCATCTGCAAACAACAAACTAGACCTGCGATTGAAATGAGTCGAGTTAACTACCAATCTCATCAAAACAGAGAGGGAACATGCTAGCATTAGCCATAGCATTTCAGCTAACAGCTGTTCCTCAGCAGGAGCAGACATGAGATTACGTTTCAGGTGAGAACCTTACAGCAGCTTTATAATCAGGTTGACCCAGATCTACAGAAACAGTTAAAACCAGATATTTATATAATGGCTTCTTCCTCTCTGAGTGGCCTTTCAGCCCATGTTGGTACAGGATACATTTCTCTGTGGATGATGACTCACTCCCACCAGCTTCAGCAGTGTTAGCTGCGGTTCTGGTGTGCTTTAACACATTTAACACCAGAACCCGTCCATTTCTGGGACACAGAACCGTCTCTTTCCAGAACGTACGACAGCTGGACGTTCCCATCAGGTTTATAGCTGCATATAACTGTTTGAACAGATGAACGGGGAACCTTCAGATGAACCCGACTGGTGGAGGGCCACGGTTCTCCTCCTCATAGATCCACAGGTGTGCCTCCATTTCAGTGAAATGTTGTGAATTAATTATTATAACTACATCACCTGGGCTTTAAAGCCATGCTGATCTAGGCGTATGTAAACTTCTGACTTTGAAGAGAGTAACAGGAGATTTTCTCTTATTTTTCCCTTCATTTAGCAAATAGAAATATTGTTGATAATCCTAACTGACCTCAAACAGGAGTCTTAGTCCAAAAAAAAGATAATTAATCTTTTCTAAATATATTTGGAAAAGTTGACAGGAAGACCAGGAGACACTGCGGAGTAATGAAGATCTAATGTAGCGCTGAGGAACTACAGGACGCTATTTTACTGCAGGTTAAGGTTTAACTGGGACTCAGATCAGAACAGAAGACAGTTGACTGACTTTCCACAGATTTACCTTTAACAACTTGAAGTTTCTAATATTAAAAATCAATGTCCTTATATTTATAAAACTGTTCATGTTTTTTTTTTTCAGCGGGGGATCAATCAAACCTCAGGTGGTCTGATAAAGCAAAGATAAACGTTTAGGCACAGCAAATGTGATGAGAAGGGAAGAAAAGAAGGGAAAGACTGAAGGAGAAAATGTGATGGAGAGAAAGGTGACTATTTTTTTCCAGTTTCTTTTCTCTATCCTAATCCGCTGGGAGTCCAGCCTACCCTCTGCATCCCATAGTGATGGTGGTGGGGTGGGAGGTAGAGGGGAGGCGGGGTCTCAGTGCTGGCCAGGGACAGATTGTCCTGGCTCTGTAGCTCCATGTCCCTCATCACCTGGGCCTTCAGCCCCCCGTAGAGCTGGCTGCAGTGCTGCAGGCTCCTCCTCCTCCATCGCTGGCTGCTGTCGCTGTCCTTGCTCACGCCGAACCAGTCCGCCGTCCCCCTGTGGCGAGGACAGGCGGCCATTACTGAACATCTCAGAGAGGGAAGTCACAGGTTCATGCAGCATTAGAAACATTTCTATCAGAGCCAACTCTGGCTTTCACAGAACAGAGGCTTTGCAATTTTATTAGAATCGCACACTTTCTACAACAAGGTAATTCAAGGTGCTTTACATGATTAAGTGGTAAAATAAAAATAGTAGTAAAACACAGACAAAGCATATAAAGTAAAAACAGCAATAAAGCAAGAAGCACACAGAAAACATACGATAGATGAAAGCATTAATCAAAGGCAGCTCTAAACAGAAACGTTTTTAGCTGTGATTTAAAAGAACTCAGTGTTTCAGCAGCTTTGCAGTTTTCAGGAAGTTTGTTCCAGATTAGAGGAGCATAGAAACTGAAAGCTGCTTCTCCATGTTTGGTTCTGATTCTAGGGATGTTGAGTCGACTGGAATTAGAGGACCTGATTGGTCTGGGGGGGGGGGGTTGCTATAGTAACAGTAGATCTTCAACATACTTTGGTGCTAAGCCATTCACTGATTTATAAACTAGTAAAAGTATCTAGAAGTCTATTCTCTGAGCTACAGGGAGCCAGTGTAAGGACTTTAGAACTGGGGTGATGTGCTCTACTTTCCTGGTTCTAGTGAGGAACACGAGCAGCAGCGTTCTGGATCAGCTGCAGCTGTCTGATTGACTTTTTAGGCAGACCTGTGGAGACGCTGTTGCAGTAATCAATCCGACTAAAGATAAACGCATGGATGAGTTTTTCTAGGTCCTGTTGCGACATCAGTCCTTTAATCCTAGAAATGTTCTTCAGGGGATAGAATGCTGACCTTGTTATTGACCTTTATGTGACCCTGGAGGTTCAGGTCTGAGTCCATTACTACACCTAGATTTCAGGCCTGATCAGTAGTTTCTAGCTGGATTAACTGAAGCTGTGTGCTGACTGTTGATCGTTTCTCTTTAGGTCCAAAAGTAATTACTTCTGTTTTGTTTCTGTTCAGCTGGAGAAAGTGAAACAGGAACATGTTCAGTGTAGCAGCTCAGCTGTGCAGCTTTAGACATTAAAATGTGAAATATTAATAGTTTTAACAGCAGTAGGCGGATTAACTGATCCCTGAACTCTTTAGGAGCTCCGGTGTGTCACTTTAGGCTAAATGGAAAACAGATCCAACAGGAATAAACATCAGAACATGTATTTGATAAATAGTTTTCTGGCTAACTTACAGTTAAAACTCTTCACACCCCTTTAACATTCAAAATCATCACAGCCACACACTTACAAACAAGCATAACTGTAAAGTGGAAGGTTAATGATTCAAGGTGTGTTCACCCCCCTTTACTCTGATACCCCGAAATACTGTAAAATCCAGTACAACCAGTCCTCAGAAGTCATCTAACTGGTTCATTTAGTCTCAGTATTTCTATTACAGCCCCTTTTACTCTGATACCTCTAAATAAAATCAACCTGAGCTACGTTTTATTGAATAAGATTTAATTTTACTACAGCTGCATATGTTCTGCTCCGGTTTAAAGCAGGGTTAGGGGTTCCACAACAACATCCCATTTCATTATGCATGGAGCTAAATCCCATGAGAAAACCTGAGACGGGGTTGGAGGTTCACCTTCCAGCCCTTCAGTTCTCCTTTACAACTTTGCACCATTCTGCGTTGGTGGATTCAATAAAACCTTAAAACAAATATGTTGAAGTTTGTGGTTTTAACGTGACGTGTAAAGAACTTGGTAAAAGTGGTGTGAATACTTTGGTGAGGCACTGTAAAACTGCAAAGCAACCCACAGATAACCATTGATTGGAGAAGGAATCGGATGTGGAAGGTGGTTGAAGCTCAGTAATGAGGGAGAAACATGCAGGTTTACCTCTTCAGGAGACCAAACTCCACCCCATCATGGCCTGTCTCTGAGGAAAGCTGCAAGCCTCGTCTCAGATCTTCTATGAAAGTTAAGACAAGAACGTGACACAATGTAGGGAAGCAGCTGGACCTCCAGGTGGGGTGGCCACGCCTCAGTCAGGCAGGTATTCAGCAGATCCAGTCGACTGAAGCTTCAATAACTGTCCTCAGATTGGAGCTGCAGGTCTGGATGAAGATCAAGTGATTTGATAGTAAAGAGTCAGGATCAGATGAAGGTCATGACCTGGTTACCTGTGGGTCAGGTGATGCAACATGGCGACGCCCTCTCCTATATTTCCCTCTGTTCCTTATAAACCTCCTGCTGCTTGGATTGAACCCCAGATTCACATCCGGTCCATCATTCCTTCTCTACATCACCTCACACCCCAGTTAATGATCTTCCTCACAGTAATAAATACAAACGACTGCACAATAGGCTGAGTTGAATCAGGAGGAGGAGGAGGAGGAGGCCACACATGGGCAGACTGTTTAGAGAGCAGAACGTTCCGTAATAAACACTCAGCCCTCATCATGGAGAACAACAGCAGCGGAGGAAGCTTTTTAAGGGTGGAGTAGTACTGCGGGCTCCTCCTCCACACGGGAATGTTTCTGGAAGAGTCAGAGCGCCGTAAACAGGCTGAGGAGGAGCTCCGTGTTCAACATAGTCTACTTTAGTTCTCCTGGTAATGATGAGTAAAAAAAGCTTTACAGGAAATTCATCTTGTAAACTAAGAACCACCTGAGCAGTTGTCATGATGTTAGGTGTTTTGACTTTCAGTTATTTTAGTTCCTCATTCAGTTTATCTTATCATTTTAGTTTATTCCTTGGTGTTAGATTCGGTAAAATTATACTTTAGGTTCTTATTATGGGCTTTGTCTTCCTTCTATATGTTCACTTCCTATCTTTAGACATTCTCACCTTTGTTTCTTTGTTCAATCTTTTATTTTGCTTTTTCCTCTTTTCATTATTCGTCCCGGTTTGTTCTGCTATACTTCATTTCTCTTATTAGATGGTCTTCTTATAAAGAATCATTTCCTTGTAGGTTTATTTCTATCAGTTGTGTTTTCTCCTGCCTAGTTACTTTCTAGTCTGTTCTTCCTCTTATTTAGGATTATTTTCTGTTTCTTCTCCTGTCTATCCCTCTCTTGTTGCCTCCCTGCCGTTCTGCCTCCCTTCCCAGTTACTGATTGTTTCCACCTGCTCTCTTCCTCTCACCTGCAGCTGTTTCTCCATAATTAGTCCTCAGCCTCCTCCCTGCCCCTCCCACACCTCCTCAGTAGATTTAAGCACTTCTTTCTCAGTCACAACTTACTGGTTCGTCATCAATGATTCCCTGTTTTCTGCTATTTCTGGTCTTCCTGAGGTTTCTGTAGGTTCCTTGTTCTTTTGTTTAATTAAATCATTGTTTAACATATTTGCTGCATTTGGGTCTTTGTAAAACTGCTAAACATAAAACTTTTAATTTCCTGCTTCACCTTTCTAAGCTTATTAACATCTCCAGGAACCTTTAACCCACTTCTGAAAACAAACAGGAAAGATGAGAGAACATGTCATTTCAGTAAGTGTTTTAAAGTCAGGATGTGGAAACAACAACAAAATGTTCCACCTGAATATCTCCTACAGTCGGAGCCATAAAGAGCCTGAACCTGTGACGAAGACATCAGAAGGAGGAAGGTGGAAATCACCTCCAAAGGTCACCAGGTCAACAAGTTTGGGAAACACTGAGAACTGCAGGCAAAGACTAAAGCAGGAAGACGGATCATCTGTCCTTCATTTATCAACCTGGAAGCTGGATCAACTCAGTTCTGAACAGAAAAGCAATAGACCTGCATCTTTATTGTCTTTTTTTACCAATTTAAAGTGTAAAACTAACCTTTATTTAGATTTTATGATCATTATTTAAATTCATATCAATTAATTCACATGTATCTGGAGTAGGGATGTAAGAAAATATCGATACACTGATATACCGCAATATTTTATTTCCCGATGTATTGACATTTTTTAAAACCATTATTGATGACAGTAATTTTTGTAGTAAATATAAAAGTATAACTGGTAGTTTGTGGCTGTTTTCATTTTCTTGGTTCCAGTGGATCCAATAGATCTAGTAATAAAACTGGATGTTAAAGTATGAAACAGGTTGGAGTGTTTAGAATGATGGGACAGTTTTTATACGGTCAAATTCAGTTTCAAAAATCACAATATTTAGTTTTAATCATAGTATCGCGATATATCGCAATCTACCGTACCGCCTCCCCTGTATCGCGATACATATCATATTGCCAGATTTTTACCAATACACATCCCTAATCTCCAGATTCAGCAGGATTCGCAGACTCTCTAAAACTAATGAGTTTGAAAGTATTTTCTTCCTGATAAAACAGCAGACAGAAGCACATGAACGTAGGTTATTGTAACGATAAAATCACTAACTAAAATAATGAAGCTCCAGAAAGAGGGTTAAAAGTATAGATGAAATCAGGAGGTTGGAAACTCAAAACTCTGATCCTTTTCTGGTCAGTAAACGCACCATATTAAGCAAGACCACAACACTGTTTAGTGTGGAAGCTGTTACCGAGGGAGAGAGCAGATAACAGGAAGGCTGAGAATCATTTTGTCCTTGAAGCTAACCCAGTTTAACAGCGACTGCTCCGTCGCCTCTGTTAACGTCCGGAAGGCTGTTTTATCCTCCTTTTTTCTAGTTCCTACACACTAAACTCAGTTTCTAGAGCCAATTCCAACAATCATGGTTTATCTTTGCCAGATAAATCAAAGACACAACGATATTTACATCAGCAGCCACAAGCCTTTCAGTCTGCTCACACTCACCGGTCCTGACATCTCCAGGACGGGTTCAGGGTCCGGGTCATACCTGGCAGGGGCTGTCACTGAGGAGGAGCGACCGCCATCCTCACTGAGGACACACCCACAGCCACGTCACAGGATTTCCTCATCAAAGCCAGAAACATCAACACAAAACCCACCTCCTGGTGTCCTTAGAGAGGTCCTGGTTAACCAGAAGATGAGAGCAGAGGGTGATCTTCCCAGACCGATGGGTCTCTGTCCTCTATGATGAACCATGTGATCTCCTGAACCCGTTGCCAGAGCTCAGAGCGGAGGTCTTCCATTAGGCCCGAGAGGGTCTGGGAGACAGCGAGTGGATGTGTTCAGCAGCTGGCGGACGTCCCGGTGTCTCCTCGAGATCTCAAGGATCCGGCCTCCGGAGAGAAGACGACAGAGGGGCGTGTTCTTGTCAGACTGAACAGCCCAAACATCACCATCAGCGAGGCCCTTCTCCCCCCCGTTCAGCAGATCCGTGTGTAAACAGCCGTTCTTCTCCTCAAACGCCTCAGCAAACGGAGGGAGGAAGGATCCCTGCACACATGGGGAGGGCGCCGACTTGGAGGAGGCATGGCTGAACATGCACACATCCACACGGAGGTAGTGGAGCAGCAGACACAAAGCTCATCCGCTGAACTCCTCCTAGTTTCATGTTAGTTTCTAGAAGCAGTCGGACTGGGCCTTTGAACTCCAAGCAGCTATAATTAGGAGTATTAGTGTGACTAAATGATAAATCATCAAACGTTGTGCTGCTTCACACGATAAAGTGACTCATGAGACATCCTAACTCCTAACCAGGATTTCCTCCCAGATACCCTGCAGAGCTCAACAACTCGTCCTCGTAGAGCTGGCCGATACGGCCTCAGAGCAATATCCCCATATACTGACCAGTTCACCTCGGTTTCCATAAATGGACCATAACAGCTGAAAAACAAACGTTTGTCCTCTTCCAGCTCCTCCATTTGCTCATTGATTTTCTCTTCCAGTGTTGCAAACTCCTCAGCATGGAAAGCAGCTATTGGCTGTCCCAGAATTACATCATCACCTCATCTGCATAATGTACATGTAATTGCAATGGACGCCGTAGGAGAGGGGAATTATTTTTTTTAATATTTGTTTTTGCAGAATAATTTTTTTAAACCACTGATGGCAGTGTGGTTGGGGTGTGACCACACAGTGAACTGTGAGTGAAATCTGTGATTTATTTAGTGTGCAGTTGTTTGTTTTAGACAAAGAAATGTGTATATTTCACGTTGCGTCCTGCAACGCGAGGACTGGCTGCCTGCTGTGGGCGCTCTGGGATGGGAGAGGAGCCCACAGCAGCACCGCTGCTCGGTGAGAAAACGTACAAGGAAGCGTTCGTTACGTCACTCTACAAAAGCCTAAAAAAAGTCGCTAGATTTCTCGCTTTTTTGAAAAAGAGTCGCTAGACGGGTTTAAAAAAATCACTAAATATAGCGACAAAGTAGCTAAGTTGTCAACATCCAGTCTGTAACGTAGTGCGGCTTCTTAAAGGGACAGGAGCATCACCAAACTACACTTAAAAAATAAAATAAAATACAGAATATACCGACATGGGCAAAATTACATCGGTTATGGTCATAAGTTTTGGTATCGGTAGATGTTCAGTTTATTGGCCAGCCCTACTACCTCGGATTAAATAATCCAGATTTATCCAAAATGTATGTCTCAAAGAGGAGGCTTCCTACCTCGGTTCTGGGAATTCTGCAGAAAAAACATGAGAATTAATCTCCCACTGAGGAATAGCGCCCCTCATGGTGGCAGCATGTTGGAGCAGCTCTGCTATGGTGGTTCTGATTGTTTCTATTCTAGACTTTAGTTCATCATTTCTCTGGTTGAATCGTTGCTAATTGGATATTTATTCCCTCTGGTTCTGGATGTCGAGAAGCTGGAAAGATTTCTGCTTTAACTGTTTTATTTTGCGGACAGTTGGTATGATGCGTAACCATGGCAACAAGATATATATATATATTTTTTACAAATTGGAGCATCTGATTAGCATCTCAGAAGCTCAAATAATCCCTGAACTGTGACCTCAAAAATCCCAGAGGAGCTGAGAAGGAGGCTTCATGGATGCAGAGCAGGAGCAGACAGCAGAGAGAGGAGGAGGAAGTTCAGACCATCGCCAGAGATTTAAAGCAAAAGCTAATGAAGTGGATTAGCAGAGCTAGCCAACACCTGATGGAGTCATCCAGGACATGTTACTGTGGAATATTGTCTCTGCTGCCTGGATATTCAGCTGTTAGCATGTCATGATGAACATGAGACAGAGCAACAGTCTTCAGTCAGAGGCCTCTTCAGATTCATTGCAAGACTGACTGCTACTGGAGATCCTTCGTGTCCACGGAAACACCATCTACGACTGTTTGGAGCATCCTGGATGATATGAGTTAGGACAACATTTAATGTCCTGTTGGGATGAATAAAGCAGTTTTGAATTTGACCCTCAGGAGCAGCTGAAGAACATCAGGATTATACGGGTGGGTTAAAACAGGTTTTTAGGTTTTCGTTTCAGCGTCTCCTTCCAACATTTCCTGTAATAATTAAACCTTGTTGTTAAGATGAAAACATTTCAGAAATCTTTCTTCCAGTAGCTAGACGGACAACTGATTTTATTGGGTCTATTCCAATATGACCCAAACCATAAAGACATTTACACTTTTTAATAGCTTGTTTATTTATTACAAGTCATATGTTCACCAGTATTATTGCTTATGGCATGTTTTCCTATGCTTTCTCCCTGATTTTGTCCATTTCTCCACATCAGCAGAAGGAGGCCTCCATGTCAGCCCCAGGTTAAAGACAGAGCGTTGGTAACATGTTTTCCATCCATCCATCTCTCTCTCTTATACCTGATGATCTGTTTCGGTATAGACGAGCGGCGCCTGGACAATATTTTAGGGACACAGGACCGTCTTCGGGTGGTTGACACCCTCCTGGTGCATCTCTGGCCTTTTGGAGGGACAGTGTTGAGGCGGTCAAAGTGGACCCTTTTCTCACTTCACACAACAGGAGATGGCAAGAAGGCAGGGTGGAAAACAAGGTATGAAATAAGGCAAAATCAAAGAGGGGAGTAAAAGAGAGAGAAACAGAAAGATTATTGGGAGTCAACAGAAAAGGAAACTAAAGCTGGTAAGGAGTTAGAGAGTAAACATGCAGGAGGAGGAGCTAAGCGTGCATAAAGCTGGCGACCTTTCATGAACATGTGTCAGTTTGTTTGTGTCGAACCTCTTGATGGATTGCATGAAGGGCATCTTCTCCACAGGAGGTTTGAGGTAGTTGTTGGAAGTCTCCAAGGCAGCATTCTGGGTGTGTGGATGTTCTCCGGGCATGCTCACACTGCGCACTCGCTTCACAGGCTGCAAAAAAAAAACCCCCACAAAGGTTGAAAGACAGGATCACCTGGATCCCGGCTAAATCTTTCACCGTTTGCTCTGCTTTTCTACCTGAAATTCACTCAGCGGGTTCTTGTCTTGCTCCTTGACGCCGTCTCTGACCTGAGCGACCTGAGGCGGGTCGTCCGGCGTCAGCTGGATGGTCGGGATGTCCAGTTTGAGCCACGGCGGCTTCTTCTTCTGGAAGCTGTTGGTCCTGCTTCCCGTCTCATCCGCTGTCTCCACCTCCATCTTGGACTGCCAGATGGACAACAAGAAGAGAAATTAGATTATTTACACAGACGAGAAGATTATGAGTGACATGAAAACACACATGTGCCAACAGCAACAAATAATCATACAGGCTACAACATTTATGAGCGTCTCTAACAAGTCAAAATATTCGCTAGCGGGACTTTAATGGAGCTGTGAGCTTCGATCAGCTGGGACTAGGACTGCAGGGGCTTTACAGTAAAACAGAGGAGGATCTATGATGCTGTGGGCCTGGTTTTACCTCCAGGAGCTCTGGAAACCTGCATGATGGGTGGATTTAAAATAAACAATAAAATAATATTTTTACCACTTTCCTGATGACAAATTATTAACAATATTTCCCTAATTTCAGAAGTTTTCAGCCTGAATATTTACTCTGGTGAACAGGATATTTTGCTGCTGCATTATTGATACTTTCATATAAATCAAAACTTTTTAACCACAACATTCTAACAAAATGAAAAGAAATTCTACTTAATTTCAATTATATCTATAAAAATCACTTATTGCTATGCAATTATGAACCTGTATCATAAGCAGGAAGCCTCCTCCAGCAGGTGTGTTAGCAAAGATCAGCTACAGTATGTAGATAAAACTACAGGTGAAACTCCAAAAATTAGAATACCGTGCAAAAGTTAATTCATTTCAGTCATTTAACTTATAAGGTGAAACTAATATATGATATAAACTCAATACATGCAAAGTGAGATATTTCAAGCCCTTTAGTTGTTATAAAGCCTGAGTCCGCTCCTTGTGAAGGTCCCCAACACTTTTCAATGGCCTTTTCCTCACAATCCTCTCCAGGCTGTGGTCAACCCTGCTGCTTTTGTAACTTTTTCTTCCACCTTTTTACCTTCCACATAACTTTCTATTAATGTGCTTTGAAGCAGGTCTTTGGGAACATCCAACTCCTTTTGCAATGACCTTCTGAGGCTTTCCCTCCATATGGAGGGAGTCTGTGATTATTTTCTGCACAACTGTCAGGTCAGCAGTTCTTCTCCATGATTGTGATTTCTACTGAACCAGACTGAGAGGCCATTTAAAGGCTCAGAAACCATTTGGAGGTGTTTCGGATTCATTAGCTGGTTAGAGTGGGACACTTTGAGCCTAAAATATTGAACATTTTCATAACATTCACATTTTATGAGATTTGGGGATTTTCATAAGCTGTAAGCCATAATTATCAAAATTATAACGGCTTGAAATATCTCGCTTTGCATGTAATGAGCCTAAATCCTATATTAGTTTCACCTTTTAAGTTGAATTACTGAAATACATTTTTAGTTATAACTGTACGTGAATCAAACATCGAAGATCAAAGAAAAATAATTTGACCACAAAAGAATAAATTTCACCCCAAAACTCAGAAACTTCTAGATTAATTTTACATTTTACAAGAAAAAAATTGGATATTATCTAATGTTAAAAAAGTCGCAAAGTTGAGAGAGAGAAAGTAACATTTTGATTTAATGATTAAAGGCATATATTATAATATTAAAGGGATATTTCACCCCTAAGTAAAATTTAGTCTGTTGCCATCTTCCCCAAAGTTAGATAAGTGAGAAAAAGCATTTTATAACCAGCCTAGTTATTGTGCTGATCTGGCAGCAGCCCGTTTGCCTTAGCTTAGCATAAACAATGTAAGTGAATGGTAACAGCTAGCATTTCACGTGCAAAAGTCATGAAAATGACTTAGTAATGGTCCTAATTATTCCTGGTGAACTCGTCATATCTATTGCAAATGAAAATAAAAAGTAGCCCGAAGGAATTACAGGAGCAGACTCAGACTTGGAACTACCTTGGGACAAAGCACGGCTGTAAGCCGCCGCTACAAGGCGCAAGGACACGACGCAGCGCCGCAAAAGACACCTACTTCTGTAAACACAAATGAGTTTTTACTGCTGTAGTTTGAGTCATCCTCTTCGTCTGTCATGTACGCTGCCATTTTGATTGCATCTTACTATGCTGTTTCTAGAATAAACTCTGCCGGGTATAACCCTAGTAGCCACACATTTGTTTTTATGGAAGTAATACAAGGCAAGGCAATTTTACTTGTATAGCAACACTTTTAACAAGTTAATTCAAGTTGCTTTACATGATTAGGAGGTAAAATAAAAATAGCAGTAAAACACAGACTAAGCATATAAAGTAAAAACAGCAATAAAACAAGAAGAACACGCAAAACATGATAGATGAAAGCATTAATCAAAGGCAGCTCTAAACAGTTTTTTGTTGTAATTTAAAAGAACTCCGTGTTTCAGCAGCTTTGCAGTTTTCTGGAAGTTTGTTCCAGATTAGAGGAGCATAGAAGCTGAAAGCTGCTTCTCCATGTTTGGTTCTGATTCTAGGGATGCTGAGTCGACTGGAATTAGAAGACCTGATTGGTCTCACTTATCTAACTCTGGGGAAGATGGCAACAGAAAAAACTTCACTTAGGGGTGGAATATACCTTCGAAACCAAGATATTCTCTCCAGATCCCACACAGTGAGTCTGGACCCAGGAGATCTGGTTCTGATGCAGGAAAAGAACCTGGATCTACTGCTTACAATGGAAAATATCCAGAAGCTCGTCTCATACATTTACCACCTCAATCTCAGAGGATAAAAGTGTCTGATTTTATAATCTCAGACAATATCTTAGTTGTAATATTGTAAATGTTTCGCTTTATTCATGGATTTTTATGTCTTGAATATTTACACATTTTTGACATCAGAAAATATTGTTTTTTTTCTTCAAAATATGTGAAGCAATTAAGAAATCGGTTCTCAGTTGATCAACCATGGTCCTAATTCTCTGTTGTACAAAACAGACTTGGACAGTGTTTTTTTTAGAAGCTGAATTTCTGGGCTTATATCCTCGATTTGCACTGAAACACTTACATTACATCTGTGAGTGTATTCAGTACTAAAGCTGCTTACTCCTCTGTTTAAACAGATTAAATCTGGAAGAGCTGACCGATTGCACCACTGCAGCCAGGGTCAGTTCCTCCTCATCTTCTAGCTGTCCACAATGTTTGCCGGTAGGAGGAGAACTGGATCTTATGTCAACACATCCTGATATTTCAGGTCAAAGACCAGGTCCAGGTTCCAACTGAAATCAGTAAAAAAACCTATTTATGAATTTAACCGTTTAAAGCTAAAAGAAAAACAAAGCTGCAGTTATTAACTTTCCAGGTTATATTTGACATGTCAGGTTTTATTTATAATAAGTTTTTACATGTTTTACATTGTTTTTTGGTGTGTTTATTACTTTAAAAATACAGTACTAACTATATATTTTATTTCGAGTTTAATGTCACTTTAGTTTATTAGTCCTTGTTAATATTATTGACCTGATTATGAAAATTTAACAGAACATGGATGGTGATTTCCAAGCATTGGAACGGGCGCATAAACACCAGAAGTGGCTGTAAACATTCAACGACAACGGCTGCTTCACGCGCCACACAACGGAGCTGTGTTTGGCTTTGCTTGTTGCGTTTTCAGCGATGCTAAAAGTCAGTTGTGCTTTGAAACGGGTTTCAGTCACTAGAAGCACGCTACAGAACGCATGAAGGAGCACAAAACCAGCAAACATCCCAGAAAAGCTATGCTGACATATATATTACAGTTGCATCAGCCAGCGGGAGGATAGATTCAGAACGGCAGAAGCTATGTGAGTCAGAGCGCACATTGGACTGAAGTGTTAAGAAGGGTTGTGTCTGTTGGGTCGTTTCTGGCCGAGATAGGACTCTTAGAAGCTCCAGTAATGTTTGTGGCAGGGCTGATAATGAGAATTACCTGGGACGTCTGGAGTTACTCAGCGAGTTGGATCCCTTTCTGAAGACTCACGTAGAATAAATATGGAGATGCAGGTACAGGAACACCTTCCTATCTTTCTTCTAAAACATGTGAGGACACTTCTCTATTACTGTTACTGTCACCTGAAGGACTCAGGAACGCTTTGTGAAGTTGCTACCAACTAAAAGTCACGCAGAGGAAGCTTTATGTGAGTCTGTACTCAAGGTTTTGGAAGAGATGAACATTTATATTGCATACTGCAGGGGGCAATGCTATGATAATGCTGCCAACATGTCTGGCATCTATAAAGGATTACGCTCAGACGTTCCCATATCAGCATTGATTCTGGTGTTCTGTTCTTCGTACATGATGGTGTTATTGCTCAGCTCCCAGTGTTAATCATCCATCTTTCTCTCCTCTCCCAGCTTCACCCTGTAGTCATTAACCACCTGCCTCTTTTCTATAATCACTCTCCTCAGTATTTAGGCGCCTGGATTTTCATCATTTGTTGCTGGATCCTTTGTTACCCTCTTTCTTTGTCCGATCATCTTCCTGTGCTCCAAATTTCTCTTGAATGTCTTTATTAAAGAAAACTTTGTTCAGCCGCAGTCTCTGGACTCTTAACCCAAACCTAAACATGACAGTTAGCTAATAACTGATACATTCAGCTACATAAATACTGAAAAAGCCTCAGCCAGTTTGGACCTGAACGAATAGTAAGAACTGCCTGAATGCTGCGCCTGGCTAACTGTTAGCCGCTAACAGCTAGCAGCGCTACATTTAGTGTCGGTTTCATAGCTCCTAAAGGGCTGTTTAACTGTTTTTAAGGAATCGAGTCTCTAGTTTATAATCTAAAATATTTAGACGGGTCAAACCAGAACCGGATCAGTCTGGGGTAAACAGTCTGAGATTTATTTAGTCTGCTTTGGCATTGGAACCGACTATACGGCCGGTCAAATCTGGACGGGATTATTCTGCAATGACCGCAGGTCGTCACGGTAACAAGCATTTAGAGGAAGCCCTGCTTGTTCTCTGGTATTTATACTTTATGTCAGTGAATTAAAAAGACATATGAAAGGTTTTGGGGTCCAACCTCAGCATTACTTTGCTACATATTGCCTTATACGGTTAAAACAAGAAGTTTACGTGCTGAACAAAAAGTCTCATCCAGCTTTTCTCCAGCTTCTGTAGAGAACACAATCTGGCCTCATTTTGGAGGTTCAATCAGATATTTCTTAGTAGAACCACATCTCGGGCCAAGCGCTGATAATGGTGCCTGAGTAAGAGACCACTTGTGGATAAAAGACACTTGGGTGGCCATCTGGTGAGAAGGAATGAAAAGCCTTGGATGAGGAACTCCTGGAGATCTCAGCTGGGGATCATTCTGGGACTCTTCTCCTGCCAGCCATCCATTAGCAATACAATCATCTCCTTCATCATTCATGCTGCTGGAGTCTACATTCAGACTCTTCTGCTTCTGGCCAAGTCTAACCCAGCTGAACAACCACCGACAGCTGCAGGACTTCCTGATACACACCAGACTGAGTGCCTCCAAGCCCCTCAGGCATCCCATAAACAAAAACACACAACCGGCTTTGGGATGTTATTAGTGTCGCTTTTCAACTCAAATAATTTAGCTCTGTATTTTTTTTACCTCTTCCAGGAAACGAGGGCAAGGCAATTTTATTTGTATCGCACACTTTCAACAACAAGGCAAATTAAAATTATTTTCCCCTAATCATGTAAATCAACATATTTAAAGGAAGGAAACACTGAGCTGAGCTTCCAGTGTCCTTGGACAGGACTCCCAGGAAGCTCCTAAAGTGCCTTCAAAATTGAATTATTTTATTTTTGTTGCATTCCCGTGACTTTTAACATACACCCACCTCAACAAAAAATAATTTAACTGCACCTATAGAATAAAATCAACTGAAGCAATCTTTCAATCAATCGGTGCGTCTGGGAACCACAGAGGCTCATTTAGCCACTCTTCAAAATGAGAAAAACAAGAGAACATCCAATAAAAAATAAGTCAGATGTGTGTTGACATTCATTACTCGAGAAATGCCAATAGACAGCTTCTAAGTAGCTCATATCTACAGTCATAACAATAACCTTCAGAGAACTGGACAAACACGGCTGGACGAGGTCAAACCGACATGATGTGTTTTGTGGGTCTGATGTGAAGCAAAGGATAAATATATGGAAAAGGATATCATCCCCACTGTTAAGTAAGGTGAAGGATGTGTGATGCAAAGGTCCTGGATCCTTCTTGGAGAACATGGCATCATATGGAGCCTTTTAGTCTGCTTTAAACAGGCCAACAAGCCACTTTCTTCTTCTCTTTCTAATATCGCTGCCGCCTCGTTTACGGCAAACTGTCTTAACATTTATTTAGCCAGGTTGAATCTTTAAATCCGTTATCCATAAATTAATTCATCCTTGTAAAATGTACATTTCAGATATCAAGCATGGCTTCATTACTTTCAACAAATATCCCTCTCCCTTGAACTAATGACGGGTTTGCAGTCGCAGCGACCCAGAATACATTCTTCCAAATCGGAGTGAACCTTGCGGTTCTCAAACATGCAGTTCTCACCAGCAGAAACTCTCATTAGAGATATAACTCAAATGGGAATTACTAATAGGTCAGATTATTAAGTGTTAAAAGGACTTGCCATACTCGCCTACTGTTTCTACTTTGCAGCTTTTTGTGACGACATCCGTAATGAGAAACTGCATGATATTGTCCAGAAGGTTTGGTTCCCTTTCTAAAGTGCAGAGAGAAAGTGAACCAAACCGAGTGAAGGTGTGAAATCTTTCTGCCTTTCTGGGCCAATCGAACAGGAATAAACTGGACTCTCCTGGTGAGGAAGAACCCATTAACTCCCTGAACCACATTAATCTGGTAGTCTAGAAAAGTTCATCACTGGTTCTGATAGTAGAATATGTCATATTTGATCAAAGCAACACTGAAACGTTCATGAACGACTCCGCCTCCAGACCTGAATCCTGCAGAAAACCCAGAGATCTGAGGTCCCAGGATTCTGGAGGGTCCAGCAATGTTGTTCAATAACAAGAACAAGAATTTTTATGCAGTTTTGTTGTCTACACCTCATAAAAGTTTCAGGAAGGAAGGTGATTATGTTCTGACGTCAACGACTGATTGGTCAGTTGATCCTGAAGCAACAGAACGACATGAAGACAGATATTATCCATGTTTGTGTTATGTTGCTATGTATAAAACAATAACTAGATGCTGAGGTTCCACCCTGAAGACTGATTGTTTTAAAACGTTCAGCAGCATCTCAACACGAACAGAAACAGCCCATAAACACATCCTCTGCTGAAACAGGCCGTCTGTTTGGCTCCAACATGAACTGCAACACACAGCATGAATACACACTCACCCGCTGCCGCCTCAGCGCCAAGTTTTCCCATTCTCCATCAGGACCAAAAATGGCATCTGCTCAAAAATCATCCAGAGTTCGCCGTCCGCTGCTTGTTCCTCCTCCATCATGGTCTGTTTTTTACTCTTCTTTGGGTTTTCATGACAGGCAGATTAAGAGCTGTAATCCCTGCGCTGTGCGCCACATGACCCGGCCCTGCTGGTCGGACCGCGGGGCTAAAATCAGGCCCTGATTGGACCTGAACCGCCATCATGAAGGAAGTGATATCAGGGTCCCAAATCAGAAAAGATCGAAGATATTTACAGTTATGTGGAGTTATGTATGAGCTTCATCGGGAAACCAGCATGTAAAAAAAAATATTAATATGGCACTTTTTGATTAAAATCACAGTCACAAAGTGCTGAACAGCATAAATCACAATAAAATTATACAAGAAATATACAGCATTATGTACGCCAACCACCTCCCCATCTACAAATGCACCAAATAACTAATTTAACAAAACGTAATCATGTCATTAATTAATAATAAATAATACTCCCGTTTAACACATATTTCTATTTCACGACTTTAAATAAAAATGTTTGCTTGTTTTGCTTTTTGCTATTTTAAGCGAGATGCTGTAAACTGTGAACTTGTTTGGGGATTAATCCTCCGTCTCTCCATGTGGGTCAGAACCGTTCTGTTCTGCTGGGCTCCACCGCCTGCTTCAGGAAGCTGCTTTATATATATTTATATATTAAATGTCGTTGTTGAGAGGCAAACTCCTAGCTTGTGTGGACAAACATGGCGAATGAACCTGATTCTGATCGTATTAAACAAAGAAAAACCATCCAGTCGTTTTGGGGAAACAGCTGCATCCATTCCAGCCTCCAGAAGCTTCGACCAACTGTCCATCATCTGTGTTACGTAACACCCAGGACTGGGTCACACCGATTAGAGGTGAACTATGCTGTTTGCTCCCCCACCCCCCAATGCTCTAGGCTCTGCCAGATGTCAGAGTCGTAACAGGGGGTTGTTTCCTGTTTGTTTGCAGAGCTCTGCTGGTGTGTAATCTGCTGCTACTTATGCTAACAAACACTAATAAATGATGAGACATCTGCTTCCACAGACGCTGCATCTCATTGGTCAGGGAGAGGAAACCAGAAGAGCTTTTAGATCTCCCTCAGCTTTACTCTGACTTCACTCTACTTTTAATGCTTCCCAACTTTCCTCTTTAGTCACTAAGTGAGATTTGAATCCATCAGTCCAAACACTGACGGGTTTATTGTGTCTCATCCTGTTAAAACAGAGTTACACCACGCTGAGCCTCCATCAGTCAGGCTGTCTGCTGCTGTAGCTCGACTCTGAGAAGCAGACGGTGAGGCTCAAACGTGTTCAACCCACAAACAGAACCACACGACTACATCCAACACGCATGAGGAGCTGCTGCTCAGCGTTTCAGGTGTGAAAACCTTTATGCACTGCAACGTGTCACTGCTGGCTGCAATGCTAAAGGAACGTTTCCTTTAGATCATTATTCATCCATCAAATTTATTCAAACAATATAAAGATCAGCAACGTTTGGAATAGAAACCATATAGAGATACAGATAAATACAAGGTACCTAATAATTAGACATGGATGCAGTTTTGTGGCCCAGTTCATATTTACCAGGTTTTCTAAACATGTTTAGGTTTACAGTAGATCACCAATGAACAAGGAACATGTTGGAAAGTCATGTTTTTGGCATTTCTATACCAACATCTGGATATCAATAAAACCCCAAAGAAATAATCAGAATTCAAAAACAAAAGAAAACCAAAACCCCAGGGACTGTGACAGAAACTGATCGAAGGACAAGAACCAGAGTTTATGGTCAAAGGAGACCTGGGAGGAGCTTTTTGGCCACAGTAGCAGGAATTATGTTTGAAAGAGTCACAGTAGAAGCTTTCATGCCTAACAATGTTAGGTAACAACTGTCAAGCATAGTGGTGGCAGCATCATGCTGCAGGGCTGTTTCGTTAGCATTGGCAGTGTTGTCAAAATAACTGATATTTTAATGTTCTCTATATCAAAGAAATCTGGCAAAAAACAAAAAACCCGTTCAGCAATCATAAAACCATTTTGAATCTTCTGATGCAAATTTGTCCATAGATTTATAATAAAGTTAAAAATAAGTTCCAACCTGCCATTTTTAGTTGAACTGAAATATAAACAAATATTTTCTTAGCAACATTAAAATTAGTTAAACATAATTTATTATTTTACAAAAACGCCCGTCTCAGAAACAAACTTCTCAATTGAATGAAAATAATTTCAAATCTAAATTTGTAGCGATCTAAATATAGCAGCACAATAAATTAAATAAATTACAATATGAATATCTGCAAAGCATTGCTTAGGTGTAATATCAGGTTGGATGTCAGACAGCAAGTGCCATTCATCTACCCTAGGGCTGGATGATATAGAAAAAGAGTGGATCGATAAAGGAAATAGTCATATTGGTCGATATCGATCATTTTTGATAACTATCAAATATGTAGAAAATGTATTTTAAGTGCATCACTGGTCATTTTATGCTATTATTTAATAAAATAATTTCAATTAAGAATTAAATTCCGCCCTTAATTCAAACACTTTTTTTTACCAAAACTGAAGGTTTGTACCTGAGACCTGAATGACATCAGTAAATACAAAAAAAAGTTATTTTATTAACCACTGTATTATAATTTCTCAAATTATGTTAGTAATTTAAATTGAAGGCTCATCTTGATGCTTTTAAAAAAATCTTTTAAAACGTTTTATGGCACTTTCTTCTATTAATGGCTCAGACCTTTGGTTTAGTTTGTGTGTAAAAACCGGCCAATAAAGCTGATTCCCAGTTCAGACTTCTACTGAGCGATGGCCTAAAACACCAGAGCCCTTCTGCAGATTACGACTGGATACTGGTCCTAAATGTTATTATTAATAAATGGATCAGATTAGCTTTAGGTGCTAGTCCTTGAATATTAGGATTGGTAAATGAGTCAGGTTATGGTTAGGTACAGGTCCTGGAATGGTAGGATTAGTAATAAATCAATTAGGCTAGCCAATCAGAGGCGAGAAAGGCGGGACTTTGCCCCTACATTTTCAAAATTTGCCACTGGTTCACAGCAAGCGGGGGGGGGGGGTTCCTGCTTAAGACAACTTTGCTGACCGTTGTGTTTCCTGTATTTTATTTTGTTTTGTTATTGATATTTTTATTGAATTATGATCCAGCCCTAATCTACCCTCTACATGCCGACACTATATAGGTTCAGTTGGACTGACCTTAGTGGACAGCAAAGATTAAACTTTATTAGCTGAAATACTGAAGCTCACAGGAAACGATGCTGATGAGGAATGATGGAAAAGAAAGAGGGAAATGTGGGTCAGTTGTATTTGAAGTGTAAATAAAAGAATTAGCAGGTTTTTTTGTTTTGTTTGACCTTATAATAAAGTAAGAGACTCCCTGATTTGTGAACTTGTTGTGGATCTGATAACGTTTCTACCTCTGCAGATTATAAAGATCCTCTTGCTCTGATCTTTGGGTTTAGGTTTTCATTTGTTTTCATCTCTTCTGAGTTCTTTATTAATGTTTCAAAAGGTCTTTCCATATTCAGTTCACTTCTCTGTGCTCATTATTGTTAGAAAGGTGTTGCCATACAGGTTCATTCCTTCAGGTTTAGTTTCCTACTTGCTGTATTTGTTGTGTCATCTGTGTATTTTAGTCCATCCTCTACATTAGTGTTGGTATATTTTCCCTCTGTGTTTATTATTCAACTTCCCTCTGTCGCCCTGCTTCCTCTCCTCCACAGCTGTTCCACATTCCCCTGATTAGCTCCCCTGCATGTCTCCACCCTCTCCTCGGTATATCAGCTCTCTGGTGTCTCTGTCCAGGACAGGTTGCTCCTGCTGCTCTGCCCACGCTCCATGTCTTGTTCCATGAGCTTAAAGAAAAAGGTTTCCTTCTTTATTCTGGTCTTTTTTGCCACAATAAATAAAAGAGAACAGGATAAAAAAAGCTGCTTAACTGTAAACAGAGGTAGAACCAATCAGAGCAGGGGAGAGGTCAGGCCCGCATGTTCTGGTTTCCTCTAAACCCAGTCAGCTCTTTGAGAAACTCGGCCGTCTGTGCAAGAAAGATTTAACTTTCCACATGAACCCAGAACAGAAGAGCAGCCAAAATAATCCAAAGCTTTTAGATGTTTGTCACAGTAAAAATAATAAAAGTCATTAAGAGACTGAAGCGGTTTTGGTGCAGATGAACATGTCGGCCCATTGAGAAGCAGCGTTAGAGTCTCCACAGTACCTGACGCACCATTTTCTGATGAAGTGAGCTGAACAGGAACTGAGACAGAAATGTGTTGTGATCTATGCAGAGTGAGCTGCTGCAGGAAACCTCACGGTAGCAGTCGACCTTTAGGCTTCAAAGACAGGATGTGAACTCGTTTAAATGTGTCTGCTGGATGTAGGACAAAGATGAAGGTAAAAAAAGATACATTACTCTACGTAGTATCAGCAGGAGAAGAGGAGAAAACAGAGGAAGGTAGAAAGGAGGAAAAACATGCTGCATGTCTGAGATAATGGAAAAAATCTAACACCAAAAAACAGAATGTCTCTGAGTTTAGAGACCCAGATGGATGAGAAACACACTGAATGTATCTGATGATCTGGAGCAGGCAGCTTGATGCATACTTCAGCAACATGTGGCAGCCACTCCCACACGGCCTTGCTTGGTAAACACCTGAAAGTGAATGTTTATGTCTTATGTGGAGAAGAAGACGTTGTGTACTGTACGTGAACGTCAGTGACTGCAATGCCAAACATCTGCATCCGTCCAGGATGAAAACGTTTGGAGTGAAACAACAAAACTGGCTAAGGTGGTAGAAAACACTGTTTACTCACTCAGCAGACATAAATCGGGGCGTCCTGTCCTCCTGACAAACTTATTTCCACTGACGATGCGTGCAAGACGGGAGCAGACCCTAAAACTAAAACAAAGAGCTGAAAGGAACTCAAATCTTCCCTCAGAGATGAATAAACAGAAGAATCAAATGTCATCTTTTACATAGTTTCTCTCACATTGTCACTTTGATAAACTGAAAGAATCTCCAGGTATGTTTGATGAGCAAAAAAAGATGTCATTAGTTATTAAATGATAAATATCAGTTTGATAGATTGCAGTTATATTTCACTGATAGGAAAACAATAAAGAGTAATGTTTGTTTTTTTAATCTACAATTTCTGTTCCTTTTACAATAGTTTGATAAGAATTCATACAAAGTAATGTTTTGTATTGTTTGTAAGTTTCCAGCAGGATTGCATGAGGAAAAGAGAAGCAGAAAAAAGCTGTAGAATCACAGATGAATCAACAGCATTTTTAATCCATCAGCAGACAGAAGCCTCAACATCTGGTATAAACCCTTCAACAACAGCTCTCTGTCCATCTAAAACATCCAGGCTGTAACTTCAGGCCATCAGGAGGCGTTTCATATCAGACAGAAGCAAATATTTCGTTTCATAGATTAGAAAGACAACAAACAGATGTATCTCTAGAGCAAATATTGAGAGGTGTTAATGCTTTAAAAAGATCAAATAAAAAGATCTATAAGGAGGGATCAGAGCTGCCCAATATGGCAACCTGCAGTTGTGATCGCACTATCAGCATGTATGTTATTGGAATGGCAACATGTAGCAGGATACTATATTTCATCCATTCAAGCCCTGCATACAGGTGTTACAGTTCAAACGTCCTAAACTCTGCACATAGCTGGATGAAGCCATCGTTACATGATTTCTGAACATATCAGAGAGAAGAACATTCATTTATCACAATCCTAACTCTAGTTCTGCAGCTTTTATTTTTTCTGACTGATGATAGGTAATGCATGTGCATGCCTCTAATAAATCATGAATTGATATAATTCCTACATTTGAATTAAAAAGGTGTGTTGAGATTTTCCATTAGATGGTAAATTTGGACCAAGAGAGACACATCATTTTGAACCAAGGGCTGAATGTAGATTTTTATAGTTTAATCCTAATAATCAGGGGCTACTTTATGTTTGGCAGTTATAAATCTGAGCGGAGATCAGATCTGGGGTTCCACAAGGCTCCATTCTAGGGTCAGTTTTATTCATGCTCCCTCTAGCACGGGTTATGGAATAACAAAGAGCTACATTTCAGTGGGAACCCAGTTCAGACAGCAGACTGGCCAGAAGTTCCTCCAACTTGATGCAGACAAGGAAGAGGGGATTATGTTTTTTAATTTTTATGATCCGCGTTCATCTGCATTCAGCAAGGCTAAAATCTACAGAGCTACCAGAAACGCTGGTCTAGGTTATAACAGCCACATCACTGCTAACAGATTAAAAACTCTGTTGGAATTATTTGGTTTTCTATTAAAACAGGAAATAGAATAACTAGTTCATGCTTTCGCTTCAGGAAGGTAAATGATTAGAATATTTGAGCCAAGCTAAATTACAAAGAAATCAACAAGGGAGCTGAAGCTCATCCAAAACTCTGCTGCTGCCAGAGTCCTGATCAGAACCAGGAGTTTGGATCATTTCTGCCCTGGTTATAAAAACATAGGTAGAAATCAGTCAATGATCTCCGGGCAACATTTACGTTCTATGTTCCTCAACTCTAGAAGCAACTCCCTGAAAACCCGAGACAGCAGAAACTGTTGCCCAAGCTGTCTGCAGCTGATCCAGAACGCTGCTGCTCGTGTTCCTCACTAGAACCAGGAAAGTAGCTCAGAGAATAGACTTCTAAATACTTTTACTAGTTTATAAATCATTGAATGGCTTAGCACCAAAGTATGTTGAAGACAAACTTCCAGAAAACTGCAGAGCTGCTGAAACACTGAGTTCTTTTAAATCACAACTAAAAACGTTTCTGTTTAGATCTGATTTTGAGTCATGCTTCATGTATCAAATGTTTTTTATGCTTTATTGCTGTTTTTACTTTATCTTCACTAATCCCCTGATTATTCATCAGCAGGTTTTCAAGTACCGGAATCTTTATTTTATCACCTTTTATAATCCGCTCAGAGGTACGTTTCTGATTGAACTATGCATTATGGGATGGCTGAGACAAAGGGCTGATGGATGGGAGAGATGAAGCTGTTTAGTGTCGGCTGTCTGGTCGCCAGCAGCAGATTCCTGTTGGCTGCCTGTCCATGAAAACTTCATGGTAATTACCCACAGATGCCGATTCAGGATAAGAGAGCGAGAGAAGACTGAATTGGTTCTGAAAAGAATACTGAAAAGTGGTAATTGTGGTTAAAGAAAGAGACAAAAGAGGAGTTATAGCAGATTTTAGTCACAGAGGCTGGACTCCCTTCTTCAACAAGACCTCCATCCATCCTCATTTTATCAATAAACTGTTTCTTCTCGGGGATTTTATAAGGATAATTTCAATGAAGGTTATGACCTGAACGGCTGAAAACGTTCTGTTCAAATCGTCTCTAAGTTCTTCGCCTCTCAATATAATTCTTTTCTGGAACGTTTTTTTCCTCGGCGGCGGACTGCTGGTGCCGACAGAACATTGTGAAAGGTTCCGATCAGTAGAGATGCCCAGGTCAGAGAAAACGCAAACTCAGTCTGGACGACCTCTGGCTGGAGAAAACGGACAAAGAGGGAAGAAGTCTAATATTAAATACATTCCAACCGTCTACTGTCTTCTGCTTATCTGAGAACTGGGTCTCAGAACCAGCAGGTCCAGTTGGGAGATTCCCAGTAACACTCAAGGTATCCTAGTCCCACAAGGATTACTCAGTTCCTCCACCAATCAGTTCTGGGTCTGTGTGCTGGACCTGGAGAACCTGCTGATCAGACGCTTCAAACCAGCTGAACCATCTTCTGTCGATGTGGACAACCAGCAGCTCTACTCCAAGCGGTAAGGCCAGGTTCCTCCGCCCAGCTGGGTCATCCGGTTCTTGCCGGCAGGATCGATAGCCCAGAACCGCAGGAAAGGAATGTAGATGGAGAGATTCACTGCTTAACGATAGCGACCGGAACGTTATGAGGTCCAGGTCCATCTATCCGTCTCCTGCTTCATTCTACTATCCAGACACATGAGCTCCTCGCCTGGAGGCAGAGACCGACCACAAGGCGGAGGAACCGGTTCAGAACCACGGCTTCAGACCTAGAGGAGCTGACGCGGATCCAGGAAGCTTCACACTCTGCTAACAACCAATCCACTTCACACCTACCTGTAAACTCTTCTCAGTGAGTCTCGATGGCTTTTGGGTCACAGCTGCAGGTCCGGTTTAACTCTTCATTGGACTAAAATGGGAATCAGTGGATGTGTGTCAGACGGACAGTCGTAGTGGGCGATATAAATGGTATAAGGTAGAAATTTAGTCAATGGCAGAGAGTTGGACTATACCGGCCTACCGCGATTGGACATTTTGATGATGTCATCAAGCTGTGCCTAAGTACTCTGAACCAAGGAGGATAAATACTGATGTTCAGTGTTCCTATTTACACTAGATATTGCAAGTTTAAAATGAGTTGTTTTCCATTTAAGAGAAAAAAGAAACCTGCTGAACTTGAAGCATTTTTATTTAAATATTTTGTTCGGTAATAAATGTATAAATACGTAATCGGGAAAACAAAAAGAAATTTTGTCGCTCTTTTTACATTTTCATTTTACAGTTTCAACAATTGTGAACTTCGTTTTTCATAATATTTATCTTTTATTTAATTTAAAATGTCTTCATCTTTATTGTAGTCGTGAGAATCTCTGTCTTGCATCATTTTTCAGAAAAAGATTTAAACATGTTTTAATGGCGCAGTTGGTAGCACCGCTGCCTTGCAGCAAGAAGGTCCTGGGTTCAAATCCCAGCCTGGGGTCTTTCTGCATGTTCTCCCTGTGCACGCGTGGGTTCTCTCCGGGTACTCCAGCTTCCTCCCACAGTCCAAAAACATGACTGTTAGGGGAATTGGTTCCTCTAAAATCACCCTTAGGTATGAGTGTGTGCGTGGTAGGTTGTCCTGTGTGTCCCTGCGATGGACTGGTGACCTGTCCAGGGTGTTACCCCGCCTCTCACCCCATGACTGCTGGAGATAGGCACCAGCCCCCCGTAACCCTGCATTAGGATGAACGGGTACAAAAAAATCGATGGATGGATGTTTTAAATGCCTTTTCCACAATAAATGTTCTTTAAATGGCATTCTAAACTTTTTTGAAGTTATTGTTCTGCTGCGATGCATCTAGAATGTGAGAATGCTCAAAAATATTCATTTTGACGTATATAAACAAAAGGAAAGAATAGATCCCAATAAATATCATTTCCGCACATGCTTTAGTTTACATCACAATATAGATTTTAGGCCATATCGCCCAGCCCTAAGGGAAATATTTAATCAGGAGAAGAGAGATGTTAAAAGGATGGGTGAGGAAGTAGAAGAGGAGGAACTGCAGCTTTAGTCCAGCAGCTCAACGTGGGATGAACCTTTTTAGACCAACACTACAGCAATCCACTGCTCAACTGTCTATGACCCGTCTGTCCTCGCTCACACTGACCACCGACGTTCCCTGATACTCTGCTTCAACTCATCACAATCTGTCTGATTTACTTCTACGTTCATTAACTTCAAATCCCAGCAGCTGTCTGAGTCACAGAACGAAACCAGAGAGACGTCACAGACAGAGACAGGTCCATAAGTACGACTAATATACCTGTTTATCATTGATTACTATAAAGTCAAACAACATACAAACATGTGTCATCTTCCCTCATATTTCAGTTTTTACTCTAATAATTTGCACATATTCCGTTTCATGTTTTTTTGTCTGAAGACATGAAAAGAAAAATGAAAAGAAAAAACATGAAGCAGGGAAAGACAAAAAAACTGAAAGACAGAAGAGAGAGAGAGAGAAAAGCTCAGAGAGTCTGTGAGACGAGATTAAAGAAATCCTCATGTAGATCTGTAGGGATCAGCTGAAATCTTCATCATTTAGTCTTTGAGTGGATGATGAAGGATAGAAACCAGCAGCAGGGCAGCCAGAGTTACTGCAACCATCCTGATTCTAATATTCAAATATTCAAACTGGTAAATCACAGGTGACACGATGCACTAATGTCCTGCCAACTCCAGTAAAACCAGGAAACACAAAGGAAAAGGTGGAAAATTCATTTGATTTCTGCTTGAAACCTCCAGTCGTGCTGAAACTGTTATCATGGTAACGGGCAAATAAAGCTTTTCTACATTATTTATACTTTAATTTAGTACGTTTATCAGAGCTTGGAAGGACTTTGAATTAATAACCCGTCACTTCTTGTTTCATAACAATGCAATAGATCCTTTTCTACACCAATCTGACTATTTTGTTGATTTCAATCAAATTTTGCATATTTAGTTTCTTTTTGAACAGATCAAAAAATTAAAAAGCCACAAGAAATGTATTCAAAGTTAGTATTATTTTGGCCCCAAAGTGTTTTAACTTAAAGAGTTTGGCTTTTAAGGCAAAAGCTTTGGACGCCTATGTTGTGAGGAATGAACCCGTCTTCTTCTGTTTCCCTGTCAGTCGTTCTGTAGCTGCTTCATTCCTCAGGTTTGACCATATTTCTCAGTTTTGCAGCTGACTCGCTAATATTAGCAGACACAATACATTATTTATGGGAGATGGAAGGAGTTTGATCTGATTTGGAGATGAAAACGCTGCACAGGAGTGAAAGCAGCAGAGCTCAGAGATAATCACCTTCATTAAGGCTCCTCATTTCACAACAAGTTCAGCTGCAGTTGCTTCACAAATCTTCCAACAATATGGAAAAATGCAGACCGACTAAAGTTTTATATGTGCGCAGCTCCTGGGGGATGCAGAGCCAAAACTCCTCTAAAACAGTGAAAACTGCTGCAGGGCACCTGGAAACCCAAACCAGTTCTCCAGCCTCCGTTTGGCAGACGACCCGCGGGTTCAGCGTTGCAGAACTAAACCTGCTTTTGTAACCGCCGCCGTTTCTCTCCCAGCCTGTTCGAACACGCCGTGGGTCTGAGCGTGCCAGGCGAAATGGAGAGGAGATGATGCATAGACCCAGCTGGAATCCGCTGCAGCGTCTGCAGAAGCAAAGCATTTCCTCAGCGACCAGGATGCTGCTGAGCTTCTGTCTGTAAGACATCATGCTGGCCTCTTAGAACCGCACAGAGGTTCACATCTTCCAGGGGATTATTATGGGATTATTAGGCTCTATCAAAGGTCAGCTTTTACATAATTATGTGTGTTAAAGTTTAGAGTTCCAAAGTTTAATGAGAAATTTGCATTAGAAAAAGCTGCAACAGGTACACATAAATTCATCTTTTGTTTTAATGCAGCAACATTTTCTATTACTGAAGATTATTTGAAAAATCCAACTTTTATTATTGAGTACATGTGTGGAGATTCTGGCTAAACCAGCCGACCGCAATCGCGCATTTTGATGATGTCATCAAGCTGTCATCAAAGAGGATAAATACTGATGTTCAGTGTTCGTCTTTACGCTGCATATTGGAAGTTTACAATTTGTTGTTTTCCATTTAACAGAAAAAAAACCTGTTGAACTTGAAGCATTTTGAATTCATATATGTTCAGCTTTATTTTTGTAGGAGTTTAAATTTATAAATAAGTAACCAGGAAAGCGGACAATTTTGAACTGAAAATAACATTTAGCTTTTAAATTATTTAAATATCTTCATCTTTATGTTGTGAGAATTTTTGTGTTGCATTTCTTGGAAAAGAGATTTGAATATTTTTTAAAGCATTTTGCACAATAAATGTTCTTTAAATGGCATTCTACATTTTTTTCAAGTTGTCGTTCTGCTGCAATGTATCTGGAAAGTAAGAATCTTCATAAACTGTCATTTATATATATATATATATATATATATATATATATATATATATATATATATATATATATATATATATATTAGCGGTGTGCCAAAAAATCGATTCACAGAAGAATCTAGATTCTCATTTGGAACAATTCAGAATCGATCTGAAATGTCCAAGAATCGATTTAATTAATAAATAAAATCATCTGGCTGTTCGCCTCCATTTTTGTAACTAGCCTCTACGGGACGGTTCATGTCCAGTTTTTTCATGATTTATTGAAAATCATATCATCAGTTGCACAGTTTACAGTTCTATTGTTGCAAGAGGCGCAGTCATAAACATGACAGGTAGCTTAGGGGTACCATTCATTTTGAAAGAAGCACTTTAATTTCATAACTTAAGTTATTCTCTAAGTTACTGAGTCTGACTGAGAAATATAGATGTTTTTTTTGTGTCTTCGCCGGTTGTGTTCTACATGATATTTGTGGTAAACTGCAACTTTCCTGGGAAATGCATCTATTTTAAACCATTTTGTATTATGTAGAAGCACTTTATTTTTGTTCCAACTTATTTTATAGCTACTAACGAGTAGCAATTGAGAACCAGACAATGTTTTTGACAAAAGGCCCTTCCCTGAGAATTTACTTTAATGTGTCTGTTTGTCATTCTGTATGGCAAAGCAGATGAGAGCAGATCATGATCAGAAACCCGATTAGAAAACATTATGAATAAAATCGAATCGTTTTGAATCGAACATCGTTTTGGATCAAATCGTGGCCTCAAGAATCGGAATCGAATTGAATCATTAGATGGTAAAAGATTCCCACCCCTATTGTATATATAAAGAAAACAAAAATATATATCGCAATGGATATCGTTACCACACACACTTTAGATGATATTGCTATATAGACTTGAGGCTATATCGCCCAGCCCTAACTTCACTGCTGTGCATTCATGTGAAACACCAGGAGACAGCTTCAAAGCTCACTGCAGGAAACCTTTAACATTATGCAGAGGTTTAAATGTACAGTTACTGCAACAGTCTGCATGTTAGTCCGGCTGCTCCAGGTGTTTATGGATCTGAATGTGCCTGCCTGCCATCCTTCCTCTCATCCAGGTCAGAGGTCAGAGGTTTAATGGCCTCAGAGGGATTTCCATTCATCCCATCAGCAGTGGAGCCTGCAGCCACCATTCCTAAACCCCGGGTGGGTTTCTCCTCCACCCACTGGAGAAGCAGTGATGGAGAGGCAGCTACAGCTCACCAACACCTCAGTGAAGATGCTGCGCCCGGAATTTTTCATTTCAATGTCCAGATGTGGAAAAGCCCAAACCAAACGTGGATTTACCCCCCGAGCTGCAGCGGAGAAACAAGCAGGCAGCCCGGGGTGAGAAGCCCCGCAGCCCCGCAGCCTTTCCCCGCACTCACCTCAGAGCTCAGTCCGGTTCTAGTCGAACGGTCCGGCCCGGAGGTCCTCCCCCGGTGAGGCGGTCACTTCAGAAGTTCCTCCAGCCTCGTGACGAAGAGCGCGAGGAAGGCTGTCACTTTCCAGCGCGTGATCAAAGCGTTGCTACGGGCAGCGATCACGTGCCATGAAGCTCCAAATATGAGCGATAAAGATATGAGCAGAAACTTCTGGTCTCCCCAGAGTTCCTGATTCACTCTCCCCCCCCCCCTCACCTTCTCCTTCCCCGCTGCGGCTGCACCAGCTGGGAGAGGGGCTGGCCGCTCCCACAGCGACACCCAGTGGTCAAACTAGGTACCCGCAGGCCAGATGGAGGCGATGCATTTAGCATGCACAGCGCTTCTTACTGTTCCAATCTGATTCAGTTCATTGTCTCCCCACAGGTGGGTGGTAGTAGTAGCCAAAAATGTACTGGAGTAAAAGAAGCATTACTTCAACATATTTATACTCAAGTAAAAGTATAAAGCTATGTGCAAATTCTAAAGACGAAAAAAATCTAAATACATGACATAATTGAAAAATAACAAAATCTAGTAGAAGAAACATTTTTCCAAATTCTTTTCAAAGTAAAACTAGTGAACCAATATTTACAGTAGGCAACGCAAGGCAGGTTTATTTGTATAGCAACACTTTCAACAACAAGGTGATTCAAGGTGCGTTACATGATTAACAGGTAAAATGAAAATAGCAGTAAAACACAGATAAAGCATATAAAGTAAGAACAGCAATAAAGCATAAAACACACACAACATATGATAGATGAAAGCATTAATCAAAATCAGCTCTAAACAGAAACGTTTTAGTTGTGATTTAAAAGAACTCAGTGTTTCAGCAGCTTTGCAGCTTGTCTGGAAGTTTGTTCCAGATTAGAGGAGCATAGAAACTGAAAGCTGCTTCTCCATGTTTGGTTCTGATTCTAGGGATGTAGAGTCGACTGGAATTAGAGGACCTGATTGGTCTGGGGGGGGTTGCTATAGTAACAGTAGATCTTCATCATACTTTGGTGCTAAGCCATTCAATGATTTATAAACTAGTAAAAGTATTTAGAAGTAGTAGGTGATGTATATATGTTAGACCAGGGTAATGACCCCCCACTTGACCTTCAACCTCAGCAGATAGAAAACAATGTTAAAATGGTGAAGATTGTGAATAAACAGGAGGTCTCACTTCAACATAAACAGTAGGTGTGTTTCTCATGCATTTTGTGTTGTTCTTCGTTCAGTAAAGTTACCTGCAGTAGTTAGAGCAGTCAGAAACTTTACTCAAGTAAGAGTAGCGATACTTCATAAGAATATTACTCAAGTAAAAGTAAAAAGTATAGAGTAGTAAAACCTTTCCTGAAAGTACTTTTTTCCCCCAAAAAAAGTTACTCAAGTAAATATAACTGAGTAAATGTAGCTAATTACTACCCACCTCTGTGTTTCCTACAACATAAATAAATAAAATATATAAAAAGAAGTCAAAGGTGTCCAAGTATTCCCAGCATTAGGCTGAGCCCAGGTGAATCCTGTCTCCGCTGATCATCCTTCAGACGTTTCTACAAACCACAACTGTGGTAAAGTCAGTTGATTGAACATGATTTTTAATGGAGCACATGTTTCTATTTAAGGTCTGAGAACAGCTGCTACAAGGCTGCTCACGATCATGATATTAGCAATGACACATACAACAATATTGACTATTAAACATTAACAAGTGGCAAGTATTATCCAGTTGGGTCCCTGAGGGGATGAGTGAGAATGTTTCTTCAAATTTTTCCAACTTGCATCGACCATGAAGCACCAAATAGTTTCAGAGGGTTCCAGGTCAAAGCTGCCATAGCACCACTTTGGTAACTGGAGTCTCCCAGTACAATGATATGATTCTGGGGGCGTGGCCTGGGGGATTAGGTTTAGGACAGAGGTGACTCATTATTTCATGAATCAGCCATCAAAAATGTAGTTTATTTTAATACAGTTCAGTCCTGTTGGCATTGATGGCATCCACAGCCTCTGAGATGGTGTCTGGTGTCAGGGTGGAGAGGGTTCAGGCGAGGTCACCATGTCACGCTGCTCGGAGATAATCTCACCCTCTCCCACCCTCACCATCAGACCCTCAGCACGAAACTTTCAAAACACAGCAGCAAAGCTGAGAATCAAAAAAGTGTCACAAAAGTTACGCTTTAATAAATAAAACACTTCACTAATAACTGGTTCTGAAGCACAAACAAGATGTTATGTCAGAAAGCATGAGGGCGAAAGCAGCAAATACACCTCTGATGGATAAAACCATAAATAATAATCATGTAAATAATAAATCTTCTTCACACTCAAGGGTTACTTGTGGAGTTCCACAGGGAGTATCTATCTATCTATCTATCTATCTATCTATCTATCTATCTATCTATCTATCTATCTATCTATCTATCTATCTATCTATCTATCTATCTATCTATCTATCCATCCATCCATCCATCCATCCATCCATCCATCCATCCATCCATCCATCCATCCATCCATCCATCCATCCATCTATCTATCTATCTATCTATCTATCTATCTATCTATCTATCTATCTATCTATCTATCTATCTATCTATCTATCTATCTTGAGATGACATCTGTTGTGAATCGGCGCTATAGAATTAAACTGAACTGAATTGAATTAATGAATGCAAGAGAAAACAAGAAGAAAAAAGTAACATTTTCCATGTTTGATGGGTAATTTAGCCATAAGATAAATAAGTGGGGTTCATTTTTTAAAGTAATATTCATGTCCGTGTTATTTTTTCGTTTATAAATGTCACAGTTTCAAAGTAAATATTTACCTTGCAAGCTAAACCGGCTAGCTCCTCTTTGAACAAAATATTTAACTCAGAGCTAAATATTAATACTAATATGCAAATTCACTTGCTGATAAGCGGAAGTGGACTGTCAAAATAAAAGCTGGGTCTTACTAACCTCTAAATAAACTCCTGCTGCTGGTGCATCACTGTTGCTGTAAATCCATAAACGTCTGTATTGCCATTAAAACAACTCATTCTGTGTTTTAAAAAATAAACCCCCATTTTAGATAGAAAAGAGATAGAAAACGTTTAAACTGATTGGAATAATGAGCTGAAGGATTCATTGGAATGTATGTACAATTGAATTGAAATGACTTTTCTTGTAAGGTGCCTTGAGGTGACATGTGTTGTGAATTAGAGTTATATAAATAAACTTTATGACAGGCTAAATAACCCAAAATGGTTCTGCACACTTTGAGATCCTCTCCAGCTTACACTGTGAAACCTGCTGGGTGATAAGTTTAACCCAAACACTGAAGGACAGGAGTTCTAACCAAACATTGGGTTAGAAATAATGACCCAGTTTGTTGCATTAGAGAAGAATCCATCCATTGTCTAAAGCCTCTTCTCCATGCAAGGTCCAGGGGAGACTTAAAGCTTAAGGGGTAACAACAAGTCAGCTTGGGTTTTCCTGGTGACCCGGTCCA
This sequence comes from Valencia hispanica, assembly GCA_963556495.2. NCBI lineage: Eukaryota > Metazoa > Chordata > Actinopteri > Cyprinodontiformes > Valenciidae > Valencia > Valencia hispanica. Next base: position 1,449,525 of record OY747721.1, on the reverse strand, counting down.
ATGCAGGTCCCAGCCTGGGCTGATTTAACAGAACAGGGTTGGGTTATGGGCTTGACCCAGCACATCGGGTCAGGTTCTCACCACAAAGCGACTACTCCATGCTACAAGAACGGGTTGAAGACACTGACGTTCAAGCAGCTGCAGAGTCATCTTGGTCCTGCAAAACGAAGATCCTCACTATGTTATCTGATGCTTCACACCCTCCAACCCTGAGGAGCAGCAGATAGCCGACTTTATATGCACAAAGCTTCAACGAGCTGAACACTGTTTCTGTTTGTGTCTCTGGCTGAAGAGTAAAACTTCCTTAGAAGATCTAATGAAACACAAACAGGTCTTTTCAGAAGCATTAGTTGTTGTCAAGTGCTGACCAGATGAATGTAGCTCTTTGGGTGGTATAATGTCATTAATAGTGAATAATATTTAATAGGAATAATAGTATCAGGCAAAAAGACCCACCAGCTGCTGCAGGTCCAGGTCAGCCCCGTTAGTTACTGGGTAAATATGCACCATGACGCACAGAAGGAGGCAGATAGATAGCAGGGTGCTGAGGACCCCCACCCTGCCCTGGCTGCTGTCTGATAACACAGAGGCAGAGGAACAACAAGGCCCAAGCTTCACGGCTCCTTTCTCCTCCAGCAGCAGCAGTTATTTACCTCTGTCTGTTATTTCTGCTTTGCTTTTGTTCTTTTTAGTCCTTCAGCTAAAGCAGCGATAAAATGGTTGATTAAGGCGACTTTTAGGAAGAGTTGGATTTCTGTCTGCGGTGAATTCGTTCCTTTGTTCAGGGCAGCAGCTCACGATGCTGTCCAAGAAGGAAAAGAAGCTGATTAACGAGATTTGGGAGAGACTGACTCCGGTGGCCGAAGACATCGGCTCTGATGCTCTGCTCAGGTAGGGGGGGAGCTTAATGTGTGATGAAGCATTGAAGAGCCTTCTCAGCAGCAAAAATGTCTGATTATGAACATTAATTATGACTTGTTAGGAATAAATGACATTTATAGGATGGATCAGTTTAATCAGCAATACTCTGGGATTTTAATCTGAAAACTTAATGTATTTAAATCTTAACCAACAGTTAGAAAGCATTTAATATAGGTGATGGTTGTATTTACTGGTGGATCAGAGCTCAGGTTGATCTGGGTGGTGAGAACATAAAGATGAGCAACAGCTGCAGCTAGACTCTAACAGCTGCTTTAAGTCCAGCCGTGGAGATCTACCAACCTGCAACCTTTAGATGCATCCCTCCTCCAACACCTGAATCAGATGGTTGGTTTGCCACCTCTGCCTCTGCAGAGCTGAATGGTTGGATGCTGATGAGAGAACCCAGGGATGCATCTAAAGGATGGTAGCCGAACTGCTTTAGCTTTTCAAACATCTCATTGACCACGTGTGGCTGTTTCCTCCTCCTGCAGGATGTTTGCTTCTTATCCCGGCACAAAGACATACTTTTCCCATCTAGACATCAGTCCTGGCTCCGCCCACCTTTACTCTCACGGGAAGAAGATTGTCCTGGCCATCGCCGAGGGGGCCAAAGACATCAGCCAGCTGACCGTCACCCTGGCTCCTCTGCAGACGCTGCACGCCTACCAGCTCCGGATAGATCCCACCAACTTTAAGGTGCCTGTCCCCAGAGTCGCTGAAGTTAGGACGCATTCCTGACAAACAGTTTAAGATTTTAGCAATTTATAGCTGACATAATTTATCCCACAGAACATGGAGGGTTAAATACAACAATATTATTATCATACATTGGTCACACTTTTCAGATTATTCTTATTTTACAAATTATTTAGAAAACGGTGTAACGTTTTCCTTCTGCTTCTTTCTGTTGATCCCATAAAATCCCAATAAAACAAAAGGTAACAAAAAGAGAAAAAGTCAAGAAGTAAGAAAACTTGAGAAAGGTCCTGTATTTTCCAGGGTTCATTAATATCGTATTGGGGTTAGCATTTAAATTTGGGATGTCCCGATCCGATCATGTGATCGGAAATCGGGCCGATCGCGTGATTTCTAAATGATGGGTGG